>PVJH01010674.1:21245-72678 GCA_004026705.1 Nesogale talazaci | reverse complement strand
TTGAGAAAGTTGTTTCAGGAGATTTAAGGTTGGGTGGGAAAAATAAGGTGAATTTCTATGTGTGGGTATTTTGTGTGGCAGTCTAGCAATACATAGTGTAGCAATAGATAGTCTAGTTACATATTGTCCAAATCCAAGATTGAAGGTGGGTACCTGGCTTAGATGATGTGATAGCCAGCAGAAATGTGGTTAAGATTATAAGCAAGATTGTCCCACTCTTTAGAAGAGGAAATATCCTGTGTACTATAAGGAGAAAATGTGTTTTCCTTTGTGCTCCTGCAATATTTCCAAAATGTACCATGATGATACCCTGATAGAAATCCCTGATACATGTTATAAACTAGAGATTATAAAGAAAAGATAAACCGATAAACAAAACAACTCAAAAAATCCCGCTGCCATTAAGTCCATTCCAACCCCTGTCAACCCTCAGGGATGAAGTTAGACTGCTTCTTGGAGTGTGGAAAGCTATAAATCTTTAGGAGAGCAGCTTTCCTCATCATTCTTCCATGGAGATGCTAGGGAGTTTGAACTAACCACCTTCAGGTAGCAGGCCAATGTGAAACCCATTTTGCCATCAGAGCTACGAAAAGAAAAAATGGATGCGTTTAGATATCAAAAGTCAATTTTATCTGGCCAACATAAACAATGGGAAGCTGCTCAAGTCCAGCAGTGTCCTCCATAATGCTGAGTCAAATGATCAATTCTTAGATTTTACTCAATCGACTTGTTGCCAGCATTCCACACAATTGATCATTTCCTTCTCGAAACACTTAGGATTCAGAATAGCATACTTACATCTTTTACCTCATTAACTGTTCTTTGGATTTTATCTTTTCTCTAAATACGTTCATTATTTTCTTGATTTCTTCTAATCCCAGCACATTAAAAAAAATCTGTACACAGAGACATTTAAATGTATATATCATACCCTTGATGTACAGAATCACAGGGGTTTGATACCACCTACCCTAGACTTTTGTAACTCAAGAATTCATAACTACATTAGACTAGCTTCTTAGGCCAGAAATCTTGGAGTCATTCCGGGGTCTATTCAATCACAGTCTGTGTGTCATGGAGGAGTGATATTGATACATCTTCAAAATGTACACAAAATCTAAATACTTGCCATATGTTCACCAATTCCTTTTTAAAATATTTTATGGGGGGCTCTTATATCTCTCATCACAATCCATACATTCCTCCAGTGTGCCTAGCATGTTTGCACATATGCCACAAACATCATTTTCAAACCATTCTCTTCCCACTTGAGCTCCTGATACCCGCTCCCCATTTCTTCTCCCCTACTTTTCCCTCCCACCCTCCCTCATGAACCCTTGAGAAGTTGCAGACTATTTTTTCCACATTTTTACATTGTCCTCTGTCGCCCCTCACCCACATTTTTGTTATTCATCCACCTGGGAGAGGGTTATAGCTTGATCCTTGTGATTGGTTCCCCCTTTCTCCCCCTTCCTCCTCTAAGCCTCCTGTTATCTCTACTCTCCTTGTTGGCCCTGAGGGGTTTATCCATCTTGGATTTCCTGTGCTGTGGGCTCTTATCTGCAAATTTTTTTTCTAATCCAATTTGTAAGGTAGAATTGAGGTTATGATAGTGGGAAAAATGAAAGTTGTGTGTTTCACTGGTGCTATACTGCGTCCTGACTGGCTCATTTCTTCCCTGTCACCCCTCTGTGAGGGGATGTCCAATTGTCTACAAATGGGGCATTGGGTCTCCCCTCCATGCCCACGCTCCCCACATTCACCTTGGGTATGGTTTTATTCTGGGTCCTAGATTCCTGATACCTGATCCCATGGACACCTCTTGATCACACAGGCTGGTGGGTGTGCTTCTTTCTTGTGAGCTTTGTTGCTTCTGAGTGAGATGGCCGCTTGTTTATCTTCAAGCCTTTCAGACCCCAGACAATGTATCTTTTGATAACTGGCACCATTAGCTTTCTTCTCCACATTGCTGATGCACCCATTTTGTCTTCAGCAATCGTATTAGGAAGGTGAGCATCGCAGAATGCCAGATTGTGAGAACAAAGTGTTTTTGTATTAAAGGAGAACTTGAGTTGATAATCACTTATTGTTACCTGAATTATTACAGCAGTTTCCTCACCGACCTCTTATTTTGTATCCTTGTTCTCTTACTGTCTCTTGTCTGCATGGATAAAAAGGTAATCCTTTAACCTTTCAAGTCCAGTTATGTAAGCCATATAAAACCCCCTGGCGTGATTGATTTCAACCAGAGTAAAAGTCGGATTTCTTATAGTAGCTCTGCCACCTTAGACACTCTTACTCTTATACCTCCTCTTTTTTTGGAGGGGAGGGGGCATCACAGCCCTCTGGTGATCGTGGGAGCTAGTCAGATTTGAACCTGCTCCTGAGAGCCGCTGCTGGATTTGAACCCCCAAGTCCGTGGGCCACAGTCCCGCACTCAACCACTTACGCCACCGGGGCTCAGCTCACTTATAACTCTTGTACCGTATCTTCTCTTACTTTAGTCTTAGCTTTCCAACATCCTCTTTCTGGAAACCTCTCCCAGTTTAGATGTTATTTGAATGATTTGAATATTCATGATTTCCCTTGGTCTTTACACAGATGCTGCCATTACAATGAGGTCAATTCTAATCACTCTACTGAGAATTGATTGTTTGCTATTCAGCCTCCTTGCATTATCTTTCTTCAGGAGGGTTCTTACTACAGTGGTGTCAGTGAATTATTTAATTTGGCTTTTCTAGCCTATGCTCTAACTCTCACCAAATGACTTTGTCCCTGGGTGGGTCTGGTAAGGTCAAGGGAGATTAGGACAGGATTCATCTGTGAGCAAACTTGGACCAGGATTTCCTGGAATGCCATTCAGCTGTGAATAAAAGGAGGCCCCTGTGAAGGAGGAGGAGGGTTCTTGGTACCAGTAAGAGGCAGAAGCAGAGCCCTCTGGACTCCAGATCCCTGCAGAGTGAATCTCTTGGATCCAGGTGCCGGCAGGAACAGCAGCAGAACCAGGAGGTGAGCTCTGAACAGAGTGATGGACTTCTCAACCCATGGAGCAAGTACCTATGAGTGTTTCTGTGCAGAGGGTTGGTTTTTGGAGTGGATTGCCTCCAGGAACTTTGTTGGGGAAACTGGGCTTGCTGACCCACAGAAGTGCAGCTGAGTGCCTTGGGGCTGAGGGTTACTGGAGTTGGATGTCACGGGGCACCAGGGAACTGGGTTTGCTGATTCACCAAACTGAGGCCGGGTGCCTTTGGATTGAAGTTAGTAGTCTTTGGGCATTATGAGCAGTCTTGATAGAACTTGGTCATAAGTCCTAATGAACAAGTCAGTACTGATCATTTATCACTGGGGTTCCAACTTGATAATGTCCCTTATAAATTGTTTAAATTTGTGTCTGTGAATTCTAGGTAGCCATCACAATGGATAGTTGAATACAGAGAGGGAAGGAGCCCTGACGGCATAGTGGATGTGAATTTGGCTGCCATCTGTAAGATCTGCCGTTCGATACTGGCTACTGTCTCTTGGAGAAAGAGTAGATTTTCTAGTCCCATAAAGAGTTACCGTCTTGGAACCCCATAAGGGCAGTTCTCCCTTGTCTCATAGCATCGCCATGAGTCAGAATGAACACGATGGCAGTTAGCATATTTTACATTTTACTTCTGCACTTGTTTTTAGTCTATATTGTCTCGCTAGAATTTTAGCACCAAACGTTTTGTTGGCCTTGTTCTGTAGGAGTTAAGCAAAAGCCCACATTGCTGTGAGAACTTCTGAGAAAGGACCTTTTGTCACCTGCACCTCATTTCCCTCCCTTTCTGATTAACTGCAGCTTTTTGGTCACTTTATGCATTTGCAGATGGGTTCATAAAGCTGGAGGAGGGGACTGTCAAGGCAACCCAGGGCTAGACAGCTGCCTCTCTGCATTTTCTCAGATATAGAAGAAAACAAAGCCTTATCTTGTTACACGACTCTTCTTTGAGGTTTCTGTTCAATGCAGCCAAATTCAACCCTTAACTGATGCAAACATGAGTAAATAATTCATTAAAGAATATACCTAAATGAGGAATAAAAAACAGACAAGATATTCTACCACTGCAGCGTTCAGCAAAAAAAAGAGAGGGAGAGGAACTGTACATATCACTTGTATGAATTGTGTTGGCAAAAATTAAATTAAAAAATTTAAAATTGGGCTGAGCCCCGGTGGCGTAGTGGTTGTGCGCGGGACTGTGGCCCACTGGGATGGAGGTTCAATTCCAGCTCCCAGGAGCAAAGGCTGGGCCTCCTATTCCCACCACCAGAGGGCAGTGATGCCTAAAAAAAATTTTTTTTAAAGCACAATAATTTAGGTGATGGGTTCTGAAAACAGATATCTTGGCTTTAAGTCTTCCCTTTTCCATTTGCAAAACTGTATATTCTTGAGAAAATCCTTGCATCCTTCAGGAATGCTATTTAAGGTATTTGTGTACATAAAGGAGCCAGTCCCTGGACACTGAAGGTGGGATGGTGGAGACACAAACAGTTAAGGGCTGCAGTGATAGCTGAAAGGTTGGTGGTTTGAACCTAGCAAGGGAGTCCGTGATGACAAGGATGGCTGTTGGCTTCTAAAAACACACACCTGAAGTCCCTGTAGAACTTGATTCTACTCTGCTCACGTGGGGCCAGGAGGAGTCAGAGATGACTTGTTGGCCACCAGCAAAACCACCGCTATCTGTAAAAACTATAAGATTATGCTTTGAACATAGCATTTTATAGCTAGCTGCTAAAGCCCTTATGCAGGAGGAAGTAATGGGAAAGGTGCATTGTCACACATCTTGGGCGAATTGGAGGCATTTGGGAAAACAGTCTGACAATCTCTTATTTTTTAAAACATCTTATTGACAGAGAAGTCATGAATCATAAATATGTGGTTCAACTGCATCAACAAGAGTCATGCAATCATGGGAACAGTCAATTTTGGAAGATTTTCTCCATTCTTGTATCCATTGTTATTGATGTCTTCTGTCCCTGAAAGCTCCCTTGTAACCTAACCTGGATTTCATATAAAGAAAATCACTCATACTATAAGAGGTAAAAGAAAGAAAGAGAAGGCAAAAAGCAATAAAATAAAACAGATAAATATTGTTACAAAACAAAGCAGACCGTAATAAAAACTAGGACAAATTAAGAATGTGACAATACCTTTTAGAAATAAAAATATGCATATATGCAGGGGCTTCAAAAAGTTGGTGGAATAAGGGAAATAGATTGATTGACCCCCCCCCCCGTTGTTCTTCAAACAAGCAAAATCACACATGGAAAATATATAGGAAATACCATAGGAATAAAGGATCCAATATGTCAGGACATATATTAAAAGGTAGTTTGTAGCAGTATTTGGGTAAATTAAGAAAAAAAACAAAACTCCAAAAAACTGGAAACAAAGTGAATACTATACAATAAAGAAGAGTTATATAATTTGTATAGCATTTTTATGTTGAGGTACCATACAGCTGTTAAAGATAATCAATTTAATGCATTTCAATTGATGAAATCTCTGTATTCTTACATGGGGTAAGATTCAGAACACATGTATATTGTACAAATATTTGAAGATAGTTTTATGACCATGAGCTGACTTTTTGGCAGGAATCAGATGAGATGATTTACAGTATATTGTGTATCACGAGTGGGGTGTATTTTGTTCTTATTTTGGAGGTGAGATGGTGCATGTGGAAAGGAAAAATGTTTAAGAAAGATGATTGTAATAGAATGCGATGCTTCTAAATCATTGGAATGAGTTGGCGCTGATTCAGCGGGACTTTATTTTAACAGAATACAATTTTGCTCCATTGTTGTTCAACTTGTCAAAGGAAGGACTGATTAAGTGAATTCTGATGAGCTGTGAAGGTGATCCACATTTTGACAATGTCAGTCTCAATCTTTGATGGTTGTTAGGTGTCCTGAGTCATAGCAACACTGGATAAAACAGATGAGGACACTCCATCATCCTGCACCCTTCCCCTGTCATTGCTGTGTTTGAGTCCAAGCAGCCATCGGTTTGGTGGGCTTCCTCTTTTTCAGTGACCCTTCACTTTGCCAAATATGATGTCTTTCCTCAGACACTTGCCTCTACTGGCAATGTGTCCAAGGTGCATGGGGCAAAGTTTTGCCATCCTTGCTTCTAAGGAGCATTCTGGCACTTCTTCTAAGACAGATTTGTTTGTTTTCATGGCAGTCTGTGGCACTTTGAGTATTCTTTGCCATAACTATAATTCAAATGCACCAATTTTCTGCATTCTTTATTCATTGTTGAACTTTCACATACATATGAGGTGATTATTATAATAATATGAAATGTGAAAAAAAAACCTAGAGTTAAGAAAACTAAAGAAGAACATGATCAGCATATCTTAAACTGGAAGAACTAAAGAAAAACTTCAATCTTTGTGTTGAAATATTGAAAGATTCTGTGGGCAGGAATGATGTAGGAAGATTCCCAAGATGGAAAGAAAATACAGTCACGGAACCAAAGTGAATTAGTCAAAATCCAACCATTTCAGGAGGTAGCACATGAGTGAGAACCAATAATACTGTAAGTTCAAACTACAGTGAAAGCATTCACCAAAAGCAAGACTCCGGGAATTGATGGAATGTCAGTGGAAGTATGTCAAAATTTGATCAAACATTGGAAGTCCTTGGCTATTCCAGGAAATTTTGAATTTCTTAGGCTAACTGGTGTAGATATATATATTTCATATATATACACATACATATATACACACACACACACACACACATATATATATATATATATATATATATATATATATGAAAAATAGGTGACCCTTAAAGTGATGCAACTCAGAATTCTCAAGTTATAGAACAATATCACTGACACACAGGTCAATAAACTTTTGCTGAAGATGATTTAACAATGATTCCATAAATATATTGAAAAGGCACTGCTAGCATTTCAGGTTATTCAGAAGATTTGGAACAAGAAATATCATTGCTAACGTCAGAGAGGCGTTGGCTGAAACCAGAATGAGGCTTTTAAATAGACTATGGCTTGCGCCAGGCATACTTAGTCTTCAAATTAGCATTCTTGCTTTTCAATACTTTAAACTGGTCCTGTGCTGCAGATTTGCTCAATACAATGCATTGTTTGATTTCTTGATTACTGCTTCCATGAGTATTGATTATAGGTCCAAGCAGGATGAAATCCTTGACAGCTTCAATCTTTTCTCCTCCTCACATATCATTTATTTGTCCAGTTGTGAGGATTTTGGCTTAATTTTCATTGAGTTGTAATCCATACTGAAGGTTGTGGTCCTTGATCTTCATTATGAGGTGCTTTAATTCCTCCTTGCTTTTATCAACAAGTTTATGCGTATTGAAGGTTGTTAAGAAGCCTTTGTTTAATCTTGATGGTGCATTCTTTTTCCATAGATTTCAACTTTTTGGATTATTTGGTTAGCATGTGAATTGAATAAATTTGATAAAAGCATACAACCCTGACACCCTGATAATTAATGGAGATTGGAATGCAGAAGTTGGAAACAGAAAGGAACAGTACTTGGAAAATATGAGCTTGGTGATAGAAACTAGATTGAAGAGCAAATAATTGATTTTTGCAGTACAAATTATTTCTGCATGGCAAATGCCTACTTTCAACAGCATAAAAGATGCTTATATACATGCCCCTCACCAGATGTAAAACACAGGAATCAAATTGACTACATTTTTGGGAAGAGGCAAAAGAGAAGCTCAAAATTAGCCCAAATGAGGGCAGGGGCCAACTGTTCAACAGATTATGAAATGCTCATATTTATGTCCATGTTGAAATTGATAAAAATTAAAACAGCTCTATTTGTTTACTCATCTGATTTTAAGACCACTTGTTTTAGATATTAGGAAAAACCCTGCAGCTTTTCACCTCTTGTACTAGCAAGGAACCTTGCTCTTGTCATTGCACGTCTGATTATAAGGGGAAAGCACTAATAGTAGGAGATAAAGCTAGGCTAAAGTACTTTGAAAAATCTTACCACCAGCTAGGCTTATTTTAGGAAGTCTGAAAATGCATCTCTGTTTCATGTACTTTGAACAATAGAATATTTTTGAACTCACAGGGTAGACCTGAGCTCACAAGGAGAAAGAAATGATCTTCTTGAACCTACCGGGGGAGGGAGGCAGAGGGGCTGTCTGCCCCAGATGTGGTCCCACATCTCTCATGTGTTCAATCTCCAAAGAAAGCCAGACAGTTTTTCGTCCTAGTAATTGCCTTTCTTGTTTTGCTATGAACCAGTCTTGCTTTTGTCTTATTGCATTCTTCTATACTCGAAGTATCTTCTATTTTATTACACACATTTCATTCTCAGTGTTAAATATGTGTGCTTTTGCTAGAGTGCCAAAACCAGGAGGATGCTAGTATCATATCCCCCTTTCTAGTAAGTAGTTCTTTAAATGTATACAAAGTATTCATTTTCAGCTTCCTAGAGACGCCAACAAGGGTCTATTCTGCTTTCTGAACCTTTCTGGGTGGGAACAATGTGTGCCATATGGCCTCAGCAAACACTTCTTTGCAAAGCCTAATTTTTTTGCAGCCAGCTTTCCCTCTTGAATGTATGTACTCAATGTGATTTTGCATATGCTTCTTTTATATAAATGATCTAGATTCTTTGCTCTTCTGTTCTATTCTGTCACCATTGCTTCAAGGTCTTTAGCTTAAGCGAAAGATGACAGTGTCATCTACATATTTGAGGTGTCTCTGGTCCTTGAGTTCCTCTCTTTATCTGGTGAAACCTTGAAAGTTTTCTCAAGGAGGAGGTGAAGAGTCTTCGTGAGCTAGTACCTATTAATTATACACTACAAACTGACCTTTACCACCCAATTTTCGAGTCACATGCGACTGTATCATTTGTGAAGATATGTTTGGGGCACTTACCATGTGGGCCTCCTATTGCTTCTCTTGCCGGCTTCCAACAAAGCACCAGTTTCCATTAAGTCAAAATTCTTTTTAAGTCCCGCCAAAGCCATGCAGAATGACTTGTTTATTGTCTGTTGTTCAGCCCGCTCTGCAGTTTGAAAGCAAATAAAAAATAATGCCCACTTTAACTACCTCTACACACTGGGTTATATCAGTTGTAACATGCTTTTTATTGTCCATAAAAGAGGTGTATCTCTAATTGAACTTCTGAGCCCCAGATATTATTAATCAAATGATTAAGAAGCAGCAACCTTGAATGAATGTCAACTAAGGAAATGGCCACATGTTCAAACTGACTTGGTCAACAGCGTTTCTTATATTCTAAAGTAAGATAAAAGACAGTAAAAGAGGATAAACAGGCTCACAAAACTGGACATCACTTATATTCAAGGAGATTCCATATCCAGTGTCATACATTCAAATTCTGAGATACTTTTGCTGTAGGTTTTATTTTACATTTCCCTCCCTCCCTCCCTCTCTCTTTCTCCCCCTCCCTTTTTCTTCCTTGCTTACGTTCCTCTTTTGTAAGTCATTTGAGAAATACGTGTCTGTGATGATAATTCATGTACAAAACTCTGCCATTGAATATGGTCTGGCTCACAGCAACTCTATAGGACAGAGTTGAACTGACCCTCTGAACTTTGGAGATGACATATTTATGTTTGCGGGTGGCTTCACTTATTTCCTGCTGAGAAACTAGTGGGTTTGAACCATTGCCCTTGGACTTAGCAGCCCAAGATAGAGCACGCTATGAAACTAGGGCTCCTTCTGATTTGTGTATGGGCTGGGGGGGGGGGGAGGGTTGTTCAAAGCAAGATCTTTCAGGGAACGTTTGAAGGTATAGAAAAGATGCTCTTTTATCTGCAGTTTCCACGTCACTGAGTAACAAAATCTTCCCCGATTTACCTGGTGATACAACATGTATTTATTATTTCAGATTCAGGATCTGCTTTTAAGTTACCTACCTGGTTGTGGGCAAAATTATCTTTTGTTACATGGCCTCTTCATAAAGCTGTCTCCTGATGTGGCATCAGGTCTGTCCCCTGAGTTATCCAAGACAGAAGGAGTGTCAACGTGGCAGCTGGAGCTCCTGAAAGAACTAAATCTCTGAAGGAACTTCCTTTCAGTTCTGACGTATTCTATGAGGGAGTTTCCAAAAGTTTGTGGGAAAATTCCATTGTCTTCTAATTTGATTGCTTCCCAAACTTTTGGAAGCTTCTTTGTCTTAATTCAAAGGAGTCGGTTAGTCAGGAATGCATTCATGGAAGTGGAATGACAAAGCTGTGCGTGTCAGGAGACAGAGACACTGAGGCTATTTTAGAGGCGTCTGTAAACAGCCTCCTCTACAGTGTCCAAAGATTTCTTCTACCTCACCCAGTCCTACTTTTCCTTAAAATGTCATTGAAATTTAATTCAAAACTTCATGCAATTAAATGAAGAAGCAATTGTCCCCTGTTGGACACATTTGAAGACATAGCGATTTAATGGAGCAGGCCTGTTTCTTCCTAAACTCCCCCTTCTTTATCTCATTGAAGGTGAAACCTTATTCTGATTTCCATTTCAAATTCACAGTCTTATGTGAGGTCCGCCATTCATCAAATCGCTTGATGCGACATGTGGCTCTGATCTATTTGCCATGCGATCCCCGGTTTCTAATTGAGGGTCCTGTGGCCAAAGCGATCGTCAGAAAATGCTGATATTACAGAATGAATGAAGTGTGCCAACGCGTTCTCAGTCATTGCCAATGATATCTTCTCATCATTGGCTCTCACGGCCATCAAGCTCATTGCATTTTGAAAGATGTCGTATGGGGTTAGACACAGTCTGTGAATCCAGAATTTCTACATTCATCTCTGAACTCTGACGCTGTCCTTGAGAAAGCTACTGAATATCTGTGAATCTCAGTGTCTTTCATTGTGAAATGGTGGTAAGGTTGCTCTGTTACATTGAGATAGCACAGTGAAACTTAGAGTATTTTCACATACTAATGTCTACTGAGTAGTTACTATTCTCATTGTTTATTTTTTCATCATGTTTCTCAAGAATTCTTGCATTGTCATGTGTGTATATATATATATATATATTATTCCTATTCAATAATACGTCAAAAGAAGTACAATGAAATCACTTGCCCATCTCATTCTTCTACTCTGTGATTTCCTTAAAATTGAGACCCTCTCTGATTTGTCTTGGCTTTTCCAGTGTAGGATGGATACCCAATTCACTACTTTCTGTTCATGTTGTTACTGAAAAAACAAAAATGAAACTCACTGCTCTGGCTCCAACTCATAGTTTACGTATGGACAGCAAAACATAAATGAGAACAGAAAACAACATAAGGAAAACAAACAAACAAATAAAAATCACTGCTAGGTCCCATGTCACCTTACCAATCATTTTAGTGTTTGAGTTCACTGTTGCAGCCACCATGTCAATCCGGCTCCCCAAGAGTCTGTCTCTTTTACAATGACTCTCTGCTTTAGGAAGCAGATGTCCTTCTTTGGGAACTGTTCTCTCCTGATCACATATCTAAGGTACATGAATTGAGGTTCGTACTTGCTTCTCAGGCACATTCTGGCCGTAGTTCTTCTAAGGAACTTTTGCTTATTCTTTTGATTGTCCATAGTACTTTCAACAGTCTTTCCAGCACCATAGTTTTAAGACAATGGTTCTTCTCCAGTCTTCCTTAATCATTGTCCAACGTTCTTATGCAAATGAGGCTATTGAAATTCCATGGTGTGTGTCAGGGGCATTTTCCCCCTCAAAGTAGCTTCCTTTTCTTTCTCACTTTAAAGAAATCTTGAGCAATAGCTTTGTCTGATGCAATACAGTGCTATTTCTTGATTTCTGCTTCCATGATTATTGATTATGGATCCAAGTAAGATAAAATCCTTGCCAACTTTCAACCTTTTCTCTATTTATAATGGCATTGTCTATTTGGTCCAATGATGACCATTCTTCCAATTCTGCTGCAAGTGATTCTACCCCACATTGATTCTGACAGAAGTCAAATACTTCATTTTTTCTTTCTTTCATTGTTGTCTTTTATTATCAGTATCTTCAAAGATCATAACATTGAGCATTTGTAAGTGAAAGAGAAAACTATCAGCACATGATCTGCAACACTATATGTGGTATGTATTGTTCATGATAGAATGTACAAAAATACAAATGAACAAAAAATGATCACAGACATGTTTTGTCCTACTTCTAATATATTTTAGAGGCTCCTTTTACTTGAAGTAAGAGCAGGAATTATTGCTTATCTTATTTTTTGAAGCCCTCAAGACTCCAGTAGTATAGTTTCCCATATAAAGATGTTCAATACTTTTTATTGATGTGACTTAAGTAGGAACTTGCCCTTAACTTCTGCTTAATCCCAACTTATCCCCCTAGTAGCAGAGTTTAATATGGTGACTTCAGATCTTTTGTCACTATTTAAAGGACCCCAACTTGTCACCCATTCCTGAAGTGCACAGGTTCATTTGCTTCTTTAGTTTTAATTCCTTATTATTTTCCTGCATTCTTAGGTGCATAACCTTAGAATTATATTAAAATTTTTATTAGCCAAAAATATATAATAGTTTTTATTTTAGAACAGGAGAGTGTGGTTGAATATTAGTGAACATATCAAAGTACAGAAATTCTACAGAAAAATACTATTTTATAGAATGAATTTCTCCGGGTCCTTTTTATTTTTGTGCAAAAATTATGCTGTTTACACATCAAGACCGTGAGTCTCAAGGAGCTGATATGTGACGTTGAATTTGATTCTGCATATAATGAAATTGAATGTAGGGAATTCAAAGATGTAACTATGAGATAAATTATGAGCATCCAACTATTCCTTTTCTGTGTTTTAAAGTTAAATAAAAATGGCAGTTAAATAAAAACTATGCTCTTCATTTTATTTTTTAAGTAAAGGAGACAGGAATAAAGGGTCTGGCAGCATTCTGGGTTTAGAAAACATTTAGAGGTTGGAGTCATTAAAATATTCCATAGTTCAGCTAGTATCATTTCATAGGGGATTCTCAGTGAAAATTCAAACCAGAAATGCACTTAGGTGTTCAAGAAAATTTGGGATCAAATTTTAAAATAACTTATTCTACTAAAACGGAAAGTATAACTTTCTCATTTGGAGTCTGTTTCTACCAGCTGTCTTTTAAGTATTTACAATTATAGCATAAAGAAATCTAGAAAGGAATAAAGTAGCATGATTCATTTTCAAAAAAATACTTCAAAGAGTAGAGACTTCTATTTGAAGTTTGTATTAGAAATATGCTTTAATTTTATCATTGAAAAGATGTACAGATTTCCAATTTTTAAAATCTAGTTATATTTGAAGATGGAAAATATTGGTACATGGTGCCTATGTTTAACAATAGGAAAATCACGACCTTAAGTGTTCTAATTTGTGCATGCTCCCATCAGGGTTTTCCCAAGACTAAGTTAGGGGCAGTGGTGGTGCTGGCAGGCTAGCTGAGGTCAGTAGTTGAAATTTACCAGCTGTTGTAAGGGAGGAAAAAGCAGCAGTCTATTTCCACAAAGATTATAATCTTGGAAACCCAATAGGGCAGTTCATTTCTGTCCTATAGGGTCTTTATGAGAAGGAATTGATTCGACAGCAATTAATTTTGTAGTATCGGGGTTGAGCTCCGGTGGTGTACTGGTTGTGTGCACGACTGTGGCCCACTGGGTTGGCAGTTCAAATCCAGCAGCAGCTCTCCCGGGTCAAGGCTGGGCCTCCTACTCCCACCAAAAATATTTATAGTATTATTTTAAAGGGTCTTGAGATCCTTCAGTCTATGGATACCACATTGCATCTTAAGGCTAGAAACAAAAATAAGGATCCTAAAGTGTGATAACGAATCATGAGTATGAGCAACGAGCACTCAGTAAACATGACAATAAAGCAATACCCAAATAGAAAATTATTAGAATGAAGCAAGTGCACAATCACAGCCCGCATCCCATCCCCCCCCCTCCCCGCACCAGACCTTAGGTGAAATGCCTGTGGTGTGATCTTAAGCTATAATAGCAAAATATCTGTATCCTTTACTCACTCACTAAAGGAAATATGGCCTTGCTGTTCGCCTGCTCTGAGGCTTCAATGTTATCTTGGAGCATACACTTTTCCTTTCAAAATGTAGCTATTCTGTGCTCTGCTCCCTTAGGGATGATCTCAGAATCAGGTGAGAAATTATGAAAATGAATGTATTTATTCCACCACGTTAGGATTTTAGAGACATTAAAATAAAAAATGATTGCTTGTATTTTTTTCTCCTTCATATCTTTTAACTTACTATTTTATTCTGAACAGTCTCCTATATTACTGAGTGCACTTTGGAGCTGTCTTTCATGGCCTGATGATCTTGTATTGTACGCCTGAGCCCTCACTGATCTGCCTTCTCTTCTATTAAAAGAAGTCAGGCTGATCCCAGTGCTTTTTTCTATTACTAATAAATCTGTAGTAAGCATGTTTTCGTATACCACCCTGACATCTTAAGGGAAATATGAGAAATAGAATTGTTGGATAAAAAGAAACAATTGATTTAAAGCTGTACAGCATACTGGCAGTTCGCCTCCATACAGCAAAAGCTCTATTAACTTATATATCATCAGCAGAATATGAGTGTCTTGAGTTTCTTTTCATGCACATGATGTGGAGTATTTTAAATTAGCAACAACAACAATAATAATAAAGTGGTGGTGACAATAGGTGACAAAATGTTGTCATTTCTTAGGTTAAAACATGTATCTTATTTCTCTGGTTAATTTTTGTGAAATATATTGATTTCTAAATACTTTGCAAATTTGTTATTAGGGTATAAGTTTGTATACTTTTATTATATACCTACGTTTCTTGGTTAAAAAGAACATAACTAGATATGGTTGAGTTTTACTATATATCTTCTTACCTCTTATTGAAATGATCTATGTTTTATCTCTCTTGACTTTAATTTTTTAAATTACATCCTGGAAGTAAATTTAAATTACATCCTGGAAGTACAGCTACTCCAATCTACAGTTCCTACAGTCTTACATAGATGGGGTCTTGTGAAATTTCACATTTTAGTCTCATTTTCTGAATATTCCAGTACATTTGTTCATTGTTTTTAAAGGCTAGATTGAGAATGTGAAGGGATGATGACAAATCTAGAAATATAACTATAGTTTTGAAATAGAAAATTGTGATATAAAAGGGAGTTGCCCAGCGGATTTAAATCCAGGCCACCTCTGATTCATCAAGGAGATAAAAACGAAACACAAGTTAAACTTTGGCCCCAACCCAGATAAATTGAGAATGGAGGGTAGAGCTTAACCATTGGTATTTTTCAAGGCTTCCCAAGTGATTCTAATAGACATTCAGTGTAGAAGAGCCACTAAGATTGTGAATGTGGATTCAAATCCAAACATTAACCTTTCTCAGATGCAGTAGTTATTAGTGCCTGGCCTCTTAGTATAAAGGTTGTCAATAGGTTTCACATCTACAAAAGTTGAAATGGAAAAAGATATATTCAGAACGGCATATATTTAGAACAAAGATATATTTAGAACAACAATAATAATAAACAAAAAGTAGCTGCTAGTGCTACTCATACCCAACCAAAGGCCTCATGGATTTTGGTTCGTTGGTTTGGAGCTTTTGATTCCTGGATTCTGGGGACATCCCAATTAATTTGACTAATAATGTGCTTATTGCTTCTGTTTGACCACCTAGTTTATTGTATAATACCTAAGCCTTAAACGATTGCAAGCAACTATCCATGGTAGGCACAAAAATCAGTGTTCATTTGCCTGGAGCCACGGAGAAAGACGGGAATAAAAGGACAAAGGAATGCCAGACTGATTGCCTCCACCAACAGACAATGCCATAAGACAACAAAAGCTAGAAAAATATTTTGTCATTAGAAAAATCCTTGTCAAAAGTTTGAATCATTTTAAACTTTTAAAAATGATTCTAAATTCCTGATTTTTCCCTTGTTTGCACACGAGTGCTGGAAAAACCCTTGAAATGATTCTTCTGAGCTTACATTTCATTTTGAACACCACTTCCCCATCAAAGTCTTCTTTAAACCAAATAATAGTTTATCTTAACTGTAAGGAATGTCTCTCTTGGAAATGATGCTCCTTAAGGCTATGTTGGATCAAAGTGACAATGGAAATGCTAGAGATTGGACGGAAACCATTGGGGGCACCAAGTTTGTTATCAGAGGAATAACAACTCAGAAACAGATGATGAGAATGATTTAAAAAGTCAAAGAATATTATCTGTGCCATTGATTTATACATGTAGAAGTGACCGAATTGTTGTCAGTTTTGCTGTTAATATTCCCAGCAACAACACACACACAAAGTTTTTTTTTAGTGTAACAAATGTCACAGAGCTTTTTGTAAAACCAAATCAAGTCAACCCGCTGCCTTTAGTTGATTCCAAGATGGAATAGAACTTCTCTCATAGGCTTTCCAAGGCTGTCATCTGTTTTACTATTATTAAATACTTTTATCGGGGGCTCTTCCATCTTTTATCAAAATCCATCCATCCACTGAGTCTAGCTCATCTGTGCAAACGCTGTCCGTGGCTGTATTCTTTACAGAAACAGACTACCACATCTCTCTCCTGTGGAGCAGATGCTGGGTTTCAAACCACTGGCTCTTTGGTTAGCAGCCCAGCTCTTTAAGTGGTGTCACCAGAGATGCTTGAATGACTTGTAATAGAGATGTTTATTGGGAACTTAATTTGTGGTGCAAATGTTCACCAAAAATATACTATCTTATTCAAAAATACATCTAAAGATAAAAATAAAATGCCCAGGCTTTAGGAGAGGTCAGTCGATGGTAACCAGCTTTGGAAAGCTAACCTCTGTCCCTGTTACCCGAGAGAATACTCTACAGTGGATGACAATCCAGTCTGACGGCATCAGGAAGAAATGTCCACGTTGCAGGTACGTGTCATCTTTGACAGAGCCTGTAGATGTGGTTTATATACAGAGTGTATCATTTGAAATTAAAATAGAGGAAGTTTTAAGTGATTTCACTTCAGGGTCCTTGCTAAAGGCCGGGTAACGCTGCCAGTTCTTCTGTGAGAATTACAGATTAGCAAAGTGAGAATTGTAGCAGTTTGGCTGTAAAGATATTAAAAAGTCTAGTAAGTTTAAGCTATTTTCACTCCAGGAAAACTATAATCATTTGAAAGATCGAAGAACAAGAGTGAAATTTAAAATAGGGTTACAGGCTCACAAACTTTTGTGTGGCTGGTACTGCATGAATGATTATTTACCCATTTTTCTTTGCGCTAATCTTTTTCTATGATGATCAGTTAGTAGTAGCTATCTTCTTATCTTGAACACCTGATATCTATAAGGGTTTCTTTAAAAAAATGTTTCATGGGTGTTATTGTTTTTTCTACAAGGAAGTAATTCCATTTTGCAACACATATACTTTTTCCTGTATTGTCATGCCAGTGTGTTACTGGACATCCATGTTAAAAATATACTCGAGGCCCTTCCCTGTCTAGTACTGAAGATCTGAGTCAATGTGACCGTCCCAACACATCCATTACAGAGAAAGTAAAAAACGGAATATTTGGCAAACAATCAACTAAAAAAAAAACAAACCCAAAACAGCCACTTTATAAGCTAACACTCTGAAGTAGAATCTTTCATTTGGTGTGTGTGGGGTGGGGCGGGGGGGGAGGGAGGAGTGGGTTTCAAGGGGGAGGAGGAAGGGCAGGGAGAGATAACTATTGAATTGTGTCCCTATGTCTGAATTCATAAGTGGTGGTGGAAATTTATGCTTCCTTGGCCTTACTCTTTAATCTTTGTAACTTTGCATCATTATTAACTTTTCATGTAACAACTGCTCCTATATGGAATGCAAACAATGGACAAGATTCCAACACCACACGTAGCAGCCGTGGGCCTCTTCGCCCGACTCTTAAAGCAACGTCTGTGAAGGAACTTGTCTAGAAGTTGGAAGGGCCCAGCTTTCTCATGAAATTTAAATTGTATAAATCCATAAGCTAAAATGACTGCTTTTAGCTCCTCTCTTTTACCGGTACTTTCTAAACTAGGGCAAGTAAACGAGAATCCATAATTTATAAACAATCTGTGGAAAATTAGTGAATTATTTACAATGCTTTTGAAAAAATGTGTTTGTATCTTATACAAAAAAATTAGCTACTCTGTTCATCACAGTGGTGCCACCACTATGCTGAAAATGAGGACTTGCAAGAGAGAGATTGGGGGAAAAAAAGTCCTGTAATTCAATCTGTGATTGGAAAACCAAACTGATCCTGAATGGTCTATTTAAACAAGTGCCAATTATTGAATAGTTTTCTGACCTAAACAGAAAGTTATTGTATATGGAAAGATTTTGCCCCCCCTTAGAGTTCTATATTCCAGATGCCCTTTTAAATTGTTTTTAATTCTCTGTGGGCAGCGGATAACCAAACCTACAGAACGTCGTCAGTGCAAGGAGGAAGCAATCACGTTGGCCACTTCTAGTTAAGAGTCACGGAAAAGGCATCTGTTATATATGAATTGCAGACTATAAGACCTTTGACAGTCCATAGACCAGACCTAATTTATTAAACTAAGTTTCTAATATAAACAGTAATTTGTTTCAGGCACTGACACTGCAGGTCTGGATTATGTGAACCAAATAGAAAGAACTGTATTTCCCTTTTGGAAAGCGTGTGCCTTTCGAGCACTGAAAGAAAATAATCTAATATGTCATAATAGTAAATATGATGAACGTGGTCCGTCTTCCTGAGCATGGGCTGATTCACACTCTTTCCTTTTAACATTTTCCAGAAGTCATTTTAAAAAGATTGAGACACAGTTTCTAAACGCTGAGGTACACCTGTGCGTTATATCCCAAATGGAGAAAAACATGATATAACGATTTAAAGATGTTCAACCTTCTTAATGCACTTTCAATTCAAGATATAGCCTTATTTAAGCTATTGGTAAGATCCTTTTCAGTGCAAGATTTACTGTTTGTCTAGGAGAAAAAATGTGGAGATTTCTTTACTCTGTTTTCTGATTGTGCAGAAAATGTTGAATGGAGCAGCGATCCCAAAATGTAGATATCAAAATATTCTGCAGTTTTAATGTGCAAATTTTATTTATTAAAAGACAAAAAGAAGAGTATCTGCTAAATTGGCGTGCTATCAGGAAAGCCCTATCCCTGAACAAGGATATCACGCGTGGCCATGCATGGCAGAGTCGAGGGAGCACTCTCAATGGGATGGATTGGCTCCTTGGTTACCAAGCACAAAAAGAGAAAAAATATGCAACACACTTCAATCAAGTGGATTCTTGATCATAAAAATCAGATATGACAGAGTAGAGTGCCCTTTTGGACTTGCAGAAACTTTAAATCTCTCTAGGAATAGCTAGCTTCAGCATTCAATTCTGCTGACGGACTCGTGAACCAGTGATGGATTTGAACCCATGATTTTGTAGTTAGAAATGCAACGTGGAGTCCACTATACAACCAGGATTCCTTGGTGGTGCCAACAATGGACTCAGTTGAATGCAACCTCAGAGCCCATTTAAAGACCCCTGACGGCAGCAGCATCATTGAGTTCTTGTCTGCTAACTAAAAGATTAGTGGTTGTGTTAGTCCGGGTAGAAACAAATTCATAGATACGCATATGGTATAAGGGAAGGGTTTATATATACAAGGAATGAAACATCGAGAAAACATCCCAACCCAGTCCAGTTCATAGTCATGAGTCTGATATTAGCTCATATGTCTGATACCAGTCTATAATGTCTCCTTCCAACTCATGAAGTCACAGGCCAGTGGGTGCAGAATCCCGGAGCTGACAGGGGTCCCCTCATGACTCCTCGTTTCCAGGGCTCAGGGTCCATCGACAGCATCCAGTGGTAGTAGAAGCAACTCAGAGCTGGCAGGGGTCTCCACATGGCCTTTCCAGCTTCAGAGGTCTGGTTCCATCAGACAAGGTCATGTGGCTTCTCCTTCGGCTCTTCCAGTTCCTCGGACGCTGCCATCTTGCCTTGTCCATGATTCATCGTCTCTGAGACTAACTCCCAACAACTGGGGAGATAGCTTCTCATCTCCACGAGGGAAACATCTTGAGATTTCCCAGAAGTCTCAGGAGAAAGCCATGCCCACACAGAAGCCTCATTGGCTACTCAATGGCTATTTCCAGATTAATAGGTTAGACTCCACCCCTACATCTCAATCTTAAATTGACATATCGAATACATGGCCACCACAGTGGTTCAAGACCACCAAGAGCATCCTCAGGAGAAATACCCGGCAGTCTACTTTTGTAAAGATCATAACCAAGAACAACCTATACCAATTCTGCTCGGTTCCAGGTTGGTATTGATAGCAAGAATGCACTCAAGGGTACTCATAGAAACAAGAATAATGCAGGCTTCTGATTACTAGCAAGGAAAACTATCTCTTGGTTGGTTGTATTCTGTCAATAACTGGTCAATTCCAGTTAAACAGCAAAAATGACGTGAGAAAACTCATCAGATTTGTGACTAACTGTAATATCCAGGATAATAAAAATTGATCAGAATGTTGTTGCCTATATTGCAGTGTCTCTATTGATAATTGCCTTTACCGCAAATTTACTTTGCTCCAATATTTGTTTGTTTTATAAAATCAGAGATTGAAAGATACTGAACATAGCTCTTCCCAGGTGGATAATAAGGTAATATTTTGTAAATTTTTCTTTTATTGCGAGGGTGTATTTTCAGATATCATCAATAGTTAATGCTATTCATGATGGATGCTGCTGATGGTTCTCCAAGGGAAACATCTCCCTCCTTTTCTGTCCATGAAGCTCAATTTTGGGGGGTATCTTAAATCTTGTCCTTCCGAATGGAGAAGTGATATGCTGATTGATTTAAACTCACTTCGATAGTTCAGAGTCCCTGAATTCTGGGGCTCACTATTGACCATGAAAAGATTTCTGAATCTAGGAGTTAGGAGAAATTGTTCATCTCCCTCATAAAGAGACCCATGACAGAAACTTGGGTCAGGACGCACAGAGAAAATCAGTAAATTAACCAATGAGCCATGAATTAACCAGTCCTGGAAGCACCAAAGGATTTCTTATTGCATCCCATAGTAAGTGCTCTTTATCCTAATATTGGAATTCTTATTCAGGGCAAGAAATACAAGATTTCATCTTGCTTATATTGGACATATCATCAAGAAAGACCTATCACTAGAAAAGGGCATCATTCTTATTCAAGATTCACCCCAAATGAGGACACTCTCCATGAGGTGAACAGACACAACAGCCTGAACAGTAGGTGCAAATGTATGACACAACTTGGGGATGGTGCACGACCCAGCAGTGTGTATCTACCCCACCCCTTGCCTGTTTCCTTTTCTAGTCTGTACCATGAGTCGGAGCAGACTGAAGCCCAGCTAACATATCTTAGGAAACTTAGGAGGTGAGTTGTTCTTTCCTTGCAGCCCAAACTGTACTAGCTAATGTGATGTGATAGTAGAGCAAAGAAGCAATCACATAGTTTCTTTCTTGATTTACAAAGGAAGTGGTCACCTATGGGTACTGGAGGTATGTGAGAATATATGTTGGGGCGTTCACAAAAGTATATATACTTATTCCCACAGACATGTATTCTGTCATTGTGGTGACATAGCACTTACACGCTGGACTGCTATCTGCAGCTCAGCAGGAAAAAAAAACACGCCTGGACTTTCTACTCTTGTAAACGATAATAGCCTCGGAAATTCAAGGAGCAATTCAATCCTGTCCTATGGGATTGCTATGAGTCTGATGACTTGATGGTAGCAAGCTTTGTTTGTTGTTTTTTTTTTTCCATCACTGCCCTCTGGTGGTCGTGGGAGCTACCCAGCCTGGCTCCCGGAGAGCTGCTGCTGGATTTGAACCACCAACCCAATGGGCCGCAGTCTCGCACTCAACCACTATGCCACTGGGGCTCAGCCCCTTTGTTTGGTTCTATTATGCATTTAAGTTGCTAATAAGAAATATATCTCATACCAATGTACAATTTCTAAATCCAAGAAATTGCAAGCATCGAACCTGCAGAAAAAGCCTGGATTCCTGTGCCTGGCTTCAGCAGTAAACTTGGCTATATATTCAGTGAACTCTATAAATCCACTGTTTTCTTTCTTTCTTTTTTTTTTTTTTTGGTGGGCATCATTGCCTCTGGTGATCGTGGGCGCTACCCAGTCACCACTGAATTTGAACTGCCAAGCTCACGGGCTGCAGTTCTGCACTCAACTACTTACGTCACCAGGGCTCAGCCCCCACTGTTTTCTTATATATGAAAATATGCATACAAAAGTCCTTTGTTTCAGTGGTATTTTTGGTTGCCATGTAAAAGTTTAACAGAAATTTTGAAAATTTGATGCTCACATTGCTTACTTCAATTGAGAAATTCAAATGTAAAAATCCATATACTTGGGAGCTATGAAAAATTCTTACATGAATCCCCAATATGTGGCTTCAATAAAATTATGACACAATTTCTCCTTAATTTTACCCTGCATGCATTTCTGACACATTTTAGAAATGAACTTATTTTTTTTCTTAAACTTCTGTCCATGACTTTGTCAGTTTGTCATAAAGTGGTGGCTTTCTTCTTGCTGTGCTCCTAGAAGGTAGCCCACCAATCTTTCAAATGCCAGCAGCATTATCCTTGGCGGACAGGTTTCAGCAAAGCCTCCATACTATGAACAAACTAGGAAGAAGGAAGAGATGATTTGCTTCATTAGAAGCCCAGGTAGGAAAAGGCCGAGGTGTTGGGCTGCTAGCTAACTGCAAGCTCATCAGTTTAAAAGCCATGAGCCATTCCTCTGGGGAAAGATGAGAGATTTTGCTGCCACAGAGACTCACAACCACGGAAATCCATAGGAGACATTCCACTCTGTCCAATAGGATCACTATAAACTAAAATCAATGTGAGGTCCCTACACCTTGTTCTTTTATTTGTCTGAAGGATTAGTCACTGAAATGTATGAATAGTAAACTGAATGTTTTTTGGTATAGTACCAGCAGAGGAGTCCCTCCGGTAGGAAAAACTAAAACATGTCACTGCCACATGCCACCAGGGTTGGAATGGATTCAAAATATAAGTAGAGAACAACTACCTTCTTAAAATTTAGTGTATCTTAATATCATGAATGGAATAAAGCTTTTTGGACCTTCATTTGCTGATGAAGTGCAGCTCAAAATAAAGCAAACGTGAAAATATGTATTAATAACCAGAATCGGCAATTTATGAAGCATGAATCTAGGAAAATTTGAAGTCATCAGAAATGAAATTAGACACCTGAATATTAATTTCCTATTAGTTAACTAAAATGGACAAATATTGACCCATTTTAAATTGGGAAATCAAATGGTTACTATGTCAGAATAATAAATTCAAGGAAGAGCTGAGCCCCAGTGGTGTAGTAGTTGTGTGCGGGACTGCGGCCCACTGGGACGGAGGTTCAATTCCAGCAGTGGGGCTGGGCCTCCTACTCCAACCACCGGAGAGCAGTGATGCGCCCCCCCCAAAAAAAAATAAAAAAATAAAAAATAAATAAATTCAAGGAAAATGGTACCTTATTTATCATCAGAACATTTCAAAATCATTTTGCAGTACCATGTTGTTTGATGTCTAATAATCATGTATAGAATAGTGTAGATTGTAGCTGTGTATCACTATAGCGACAAGGAAGATTAGTTGACACAAGTATTACTCAAATATATGCGTCAACTACTAAATCCAAGGATAAAGAAGTGGAAGAAGCCTACCAACTTCAGTCTTAAAGTTAGAAACTGTGTAGTCACAATTCTTTGATAATTACTGGTAATGGCAATGAAAAATTTGGAAACAAAGGAGAAAGATAGACAATTGGAAAATATGGTCTTGGTGATAGAATCTCAGGTGGCTAACCCTAAATTAATGTCATCATCAATACATAGTGGTTGTACATTGACATGCTAACCATAGGGTCAATAGTTAGAAAGCATTAGCAGCTCCACTGGGGAAGGATGAGGCTGACTATTCCTGTGAAGATTTGTAGACTCCGGCTCATGAGCAGAGGGTGTTCTGAGTCAGCATTGACTTTTTGGCATTAGAAATGATGCCCAAAGGTATTATTTGATAATGTTCTATAACTTAAAATGACAATGGTGCCTCTAAGGTAAATCAAAGTCATAGGGGCATGAAAGGATTCAGAAATTGCACTTAATTCTAGCCCTACTCTAAGAACAATTAGTTCTTATGACCTGACCCTGCTTGATGCTGAACCTTATGAAGAGATTGCTAAGATAGAAGTCCTATAGCAGAGTGTGGCAAAGAAAATAAATGGTGCCCAGGTACCAGAAAGAGCAGTCTCTGGATTTTTAAAGGCTTGTTTTCAAACATGCAGTCAATTTAGTGAGAAATCAACTAAGTCCAAGTGGGAGAAATATATCATCCTGTCTGATCTAAGGAATGTAAATAATATAATCCAAATATAAAGAAAAGAATGTCACCAGAGACTAAATTGGGAACACCTGTACAGAAAATTCTGATGACAATGGAATCCAGAAACCCATTTGCAGGGTCCACACAGAGATAATGATATGCACCTCCCCCCAAAATTAAAAAAAACCCACAAGTCATTGCAAGATGGACATTGGACCTCCACTCAAGTAATTCCTTAATGCAAGAGCACTTTGTTCTGTTAAATTGGCATACCATGATTCTCACCTTCCCAACACCATCACTGAAGACAAATGTGTGCATAAGCAAAAGGTGAAGAAAGTTGATGGTGCCTGGCTATCAAAGATATAGCATCTGGAGTCTTAAAGCCTTAAAATAAGTGGCTATCTAACTCAGAAGAACAAAGTCCACATGGAAGAAGCACACCAGTCTGTATGACCATGAGGTGTTAAGAGGTCAGTTATCAGACATCAAAGAACAAAATTCATATCATTCCATGTCCACCCTCCAGATATGATTGCTAAAGACAAATGTGTGCATAAGCAAATGTGGTCAAGTAAGCTGATGGTGCCTGGCTATCAAAAGATGCTGAGTCTGGGGTCTTAACAGCTTGAAGATAAATAAGCGGTCATCTAACTCAGAAGCAGTAAAGCCCACATGGAAGAAGCACATCAGCCTGTGTGACTAAGAGATGTTGAAGGTATCAGACATCAAAAAATTATAAATTACATCATTATAAATGTGGGGGGGTACAAATTGGGGACCCAATGTCCATCTGTATGTGAAGCGACATCCCCTTACCTAAGGGTCGCGGGAAGGAGACAAGTCAGTCAAGAAACTGTGTAGCAACGATGAAATATGCAATTTTCCTCTAACTCTTAAAGGCTTCTTCCCTCCCACTATGATGATCTCAATTATACTTTACAAATCTGGTTAGACCAGAGGGTGTACACTGGTACAGATAGGAACCAGAAATACAAGGAATCCAGGAGAGATGGTCCGTCCCATCAGGACCAGTGGTGAGAGTGGCAATACTGGGAGGTTGGAGGGAAGAAAGGGGGAACTGATTATAACAATCTACACTTAACATTCTCCTCAGGACAACAGGGAAAGAGAGGGAAGGGAGACATCGGACAGTGTATGATATGACAAAATAATAATTTATAAATTATCAAGGGTTCCCAAGAGAGGGGGGAGCAGGGAGGGAGGGAAAAATGAGCTAATGCCAAGGGCTAAAGTAGAAAGAAAATGTTTTGAAAATGTTGATGGCAACAAATGTACAAATGTGCTTTGCATGGAATGTATGTATGTTTGGATTGTGATAAGAGTTGTATGAGTCCCCAATAAAATTATTTTTAAAAAAACAAAAAAAACTGAACATCTATCATTTGATTTCCATTAAGATCAATTTAAATTTGTTCTATTTTAAAATAGTTCTCCCTTTTCTATTTATATTGTTTCTGTTCTATTCTGCTATTCTTGTTAGTTTTTTTAATTGTTTCTGTACATAAATTTAGGGATAAGTAAACTTATATAGCGAGTAACTGGATTAGTGGTTTCTTGTTTCAACCGATTCTTATAGCATAGGATGCATTCAATTGTCTGTGTTAAGAATTTGAAAAGATGGTACTTGGCCAACTGACTGGAAGAGATATCGGCACCCATTCCAAAGAATGGTGATCAAACAGAATATGGAGATTATTGAATAATCTCACTAATATTATATACAAGGAAAATACTGTGGAAGATATTTAACAAACCATTGCAAAGTACATTGACAGGGAAGTAGCAGAAATTCAAGCAGAACTCACAAAAGGTCTTGTGCAGAAAGGATATCATTGCTGACATCAGATGGCCCTTGCCAAAAAGCAGAGAGTATGGGAATATTTATTTTTATTTTACTCCTGTTGCTTTCAACTATGTGGATCAGAACAGGCTATGGATAACATTATAAAGAATGGGAATTCTTTGCTTAATTGTGTTCATGTGATACCTCCATATAGACCAAGAAGCTGTTGTTTGAACAGAACATGGTGAAACAGCGTGTTTTTAAAATCAATAAAACATGCCTCAGGGTTGTATCCTTTCATAATATTTATTACATGTGTGTGCTGATGAAATGATCCAAGTAACTGGACTATGGTGAAGAAGAACACGGCAGAAGATGGGTGAAAGTGTCATTCACATCTTGTGATATGCAGATCACACAACCTCATTCCTTATAAGAGAAGGTTTAAAACACTTATTGATGACAGTCAAAGTCTCCATCTTTTGGTCTGGATTATTTATTCCTCCCTACAGAGAAAGCACACATCCTGACAACTGAAAACTTTTGAGATGTGAAGAAGAGAGTGAAATTGCCAGTCATTTCAATTTACTTGGATCCATAATGAAATCTTAAGGAAGCAATCACGAATGAAAACGTATTGCTTTAGGCAAACCTGATGCACAGCCTCTTTAAGGTGTTGGAAAGCAAAGATGTCATCTTGAAGTGGAAGGTGTGCCTGACACGAGCAATGGCAGTTTTTTTGGTAAATCTTTTTTTGGTATTTTCAATTAGTTGTCTCCTCTGCAGGTAAAAGGTTGATGATACATAAGAAAGGCGATGGAACACTGATACATTTTATCTTGTCGGTGATGTAGAACCCTGAAAATGTTTTGGCTGCCAGAAGACAAACAAATCTGTCTTGGAGGATCCACAGTAAGAAGATTGTGGAATTGAGGTTGGGGAGAACTTCTCTCACTTTGGACAAATTATCACGAGAGACCAGTATTGGAAAAGGACATTCATGGTGCTTGGTAAAATGTAGAGTCAATGAAAAAGAGGAAGACCCTCAATGAGGTGGATTGATAACAGTGGCTGCAACAATAGACTGACTACGAACAACAATTGTGAAGCCAGCACAGGCTAGGGCAGCGTTTCATTCTGTCCTTCCCAGGGTCCTACCACCGATGAGTCAGAGACAACTCCAGGGTACCCAACAACAAGTGGGCATCAGTTTTCTCTGATGCTGAGCTTTATTGGCTAACTTTGCTAGACTACACCAAATAAGCAAACCTGTTGCCAGGGAGAAAATTCCAACTCTCAGTTTCCCCTTAGAGTGGAATGGAACTCCCCCAGGGATGTTCCAGGGCTGTGTTCTCAAAGCAGACTGCCATATTTTTCTCCTGGAGAGCAGCTGGTGGATTTGAACAGTCTGCTTTTCACTTAGCATCCTGCACAATTGGAACCATGACACCACCAGGATCCTCCCCTAGGGAATACTAGCCAAGTGTTCAGGAGAGGATAGGCAAATACACATACTGTGAATCTTAATTAGATTGGATCAGCCTATTCAAATTACTGAAAATAATCTCCTTTATATGAAATCATGTGAGCCAGATGATAATCGCATCTACAAAATATCTAGCTCCTTATGTGACTGAACAACTAGGACCCGTATTGTCACTATTGTGGGTAGCCTGGTCCAGTCTAACTCTTACTCTACTTTTTTTTGCCTATCCTATGCACTTGGACCCTGGTTAACTGCCTGTCACTCCCTGGTCCAACTCATCAGACTTCCTAAACTCTGGAATCTAAACCACAGAGAATCTACAGAAATATTGTGGACATGCAAGTGAGAGTGGAGTAGGGATGGATGAGATTTACTTCTTTACATAGTCAGCATCTGATGATTATTCTTCCTAACTTTTATTATTAAATATGTCTATGGTAAGAATAATGGAATATGATTTTCTGTATTGTTAAAATGTCCTGGCTCAAATTCTTTTTCTCTATGCATTTATATTTTGCAAAAGTGCTATGTTGTATAAAACAACTTCTATGGAAGTAAATTACTGAAGAGTAGAATAAGAATATGACTTAGCAAAATAATGACAATAAGGAAATTTTCCCCTGCTTAGACTAAGAGGTGTGCTGCAAGATGCTTGTTTTATGTGTTAGAAGCAGAAAAGGAGTCTTAATTTTCTCTACTGTATTTAACATATGATAGAACAGAGGGTAGAAAAGAGCAGGGTTAGGATATAGACAGATGGTAACACCTACTCTTCAACTATAAACTATTCTGGACGTGTTTCCAGAAAACGCCTAACAGGAACCACTCAAATCAATAGCTGTGCAGCAGTCTTCACACAGTCAAGCCCTGGGTTCCCTTGGGTTTCCAGCCTGTGGGTATTCTTTACACTTCAGGAAGCCTCGTGACCTAGGGGACTACGCACTGACCTGCTCAACACAAGGCCAGTGGTTCAAATCCACAGTCACTTTGTGGAGAATGGTACTATCTGCTACTTGTAAAGGTTAAAGTCTTAGAAGCCCAAAGGAATCCTTTTACTCTGTCCGACAGCATTGTTCTGAGTCAGAATGGATGTGAGGGCAATGAGTGTTTCAGTGTTGGAGTTCAGAATTAGCGAATTTAAATATTCAAAAAGACTCAGGCAGGCAGCTAGACCAAATGCACTAAGTATGGTGGTGTTAACTGAGTCTACCTGAGGAACTCAGTTCCCGTCTAAACTGGATCCCAGCATGAGGGTTTTGCTGCCATGTGGGGGTGCAGACTTCATGTTACCAGATACTCCAATTAAAAAGCAAACAAGTAAACAAAAGAACCCCTAAGTTTAGGTTGAGATTTTTATGCAACCAGGGATTTTAGTATAAATTCTAACATCTTAAAAACACTCTGCACTGATCAAAAGTTTGATTGGAGCTATGAGTTTTATACAGCATGTATAGGTATTGCCTGGCAGCGAGTACTGTGAACAGCAGTTGAAATCAATGCTGTCTTCCTAACGATCCAGCTGTTTATGCTCTAAGGAAGGCATTCTATGTGCCCACTTTTTGTCCATGTCCATAAAAACCAAACCAGATTCAAAGCCGTTGCCATCAGGTTATATCTCTTTCCAAAAGATTGCACCCTTATCTTTCTCCCATGGAGCAAATCGTGGGTTCAGATCACTGACCTTACCGTTAGCAGCTCATTGTCTAGCCCACTATGCCACCAGGGCATAGTTCATGTTCATGGCCATGTCCTTGTTCATGTCCATAAAGGAAGAGAATTTGACCACGTTATCTTTAATGCCCAGAACTAGCAGTGCAAGCTTTCGATATGCCTGCCTATACTTAATGTAGGAAAATACTTGCATTTTTCTTGAATCATATTCTTTTAGTATTAAAGTTATCAAAGTTGAGTCGTTTACATTTTGAGTCAGACTTATTTTAAAATCAAGGTTTGGAAAGTGTTGTTGTGCACATCCATAGGTCTCATAAGGAGGAAGAAGGATGGTAATTAGCAAAACAAATGTTTCTTTTCTTTTATTAAAAAAATCACTTTATGGGCGTGGGTGGTTGAGTGCGGGACTGTGACCCGCGGGCTTGGTGGTTCAAGTCCAGTGGCGGCTCTCAGGAGCAGCGCTGGGTAGCACCCATGACTACTAGAGAGCAGTGATGCCTCTCCTTCCCCCCCCACCCCCAATCACTTTATTCAGGGCTCTTACAATACATCAATTGTATCAGGCATGTGTACATATGTTGTCATCGTCCTTTTCTAGACATTTACTTTCTATTGAGTCATTGGTATCAGTTCCTCTTCTTTTCCCTCCCCCCCATCCTTGTGGCTCCTTGGTAAATTATAAGTTAATATTACTTCATATCTCACACCCGCTACTGTCTCCCTTCCCCATGGTTTCTGTTGTTCTTCCTTCTAGAGGGGTGTGTGTCCTTATGTGTCATTCGCTGCGACCAGTTCTCCCTTCCATCTCTCCTCGCCTTCATCACACCCTTTTGGTTTCACCATTTCCATTCTTGTTCTTGGATTCCGTGTGTCCTGAGCTTTACCTCTTATCTATTGTGTTCCAGTGCGGTCCAGAGTGAGAAGCAGCACTAGGATCATAACAATACGGGGGTGGGGTGGGGGGAGGAAGCCTGAAGGAACCAGAGGTATATTGTGTGATCCATTGGTACTCTACTGCTTCCTGGCTTACTCTTCTCTTCCCTGAGACTCCTCTGTAGGGGGATGTGCCATTGTCTACAGATGGACTTTAGATCTCTGCTCTAACCTACCTTGTTCTCAACACCTTGTGTTTGTGTGTTTGTTTATTTGATTGTCTGTTTGTTATGAATCTTTGGATGACTGTTACCTGGTCCTGACGACACCTCGTGATCACACAGGCTCATGTGCTTCTTCCATGTGGGCTTGTTGCTTCACTGCTGGATGGCCGCTTTTTTTTTTTTTTTTAACTTCAAGCCTTTAAGACCCCACACATTATAACTTTTAATAGCTGGGGACCATCCACTTTCTTCACCACTTTTGTTATGAGCCGATTTTGTCTTCTGAGTTTGTGCTGGGGGTAAGGGGTAAGTAACACAAAATGCCAGTCTGTTATTGTAAAGTGTTCTTGTATTTAGGGAGGGTATGAACCGAAGCCCAAGGTCCATCTACAGGTATAGTGTATTGCCTTGTAAATACATGCACCTTGGCCAACACCTCTACTTTTATGGATTAGTGTATTTATATAAATGCACACTTCTATTTATACCTCTATCTGTACCTTTACTTCCTAGAGCCTGCCTATGCTTTCTTTTGCTTTCCTTATGCTCCAGCATTATGTTCCTCCTTCTTCCACCTCTTAGTACAGTGGTTCTCAACCTGTAATGTGAGTCATGACCCCATTGGTGGTCGAATGACCCTTTCAAAGGGGTCATCTAAGACCACTGGAAAACACATCGTTTGGGTCTTAGGAAAAGAGATACTGCTCCTTTATCCATTTCCAGGCAGGTCCATTGGTGGTCGAATGACCTTTTCAAAGGGGTCATCTAAGACCACTGGGAAACACATCGTTTGGGTCTTAGGAACAGAGATACTGCTCCTTTATCCATTTCCAGGCAGGTCTGTCCACATGCAGTTACACCCATATTCGAGAACCTACCATGAAGACTGTCACTCAGGCTGCACCATGTTTCAAGACTAAATTTCATTTATTTGTCATTAGGAATAAACATTTCGTAATATATAATTGCATATTGTTTTGTGATTAATCACTATGCTTTAATTATGTTCAACTTATAACAATGAAAATACATCCTGCATGTCAGATATTTACATTACAATTCATAACAGTAGCAAAATTATAGCTATGAAGTAGCAACGGAGATAATTTTATGGTTGGAGGTCACCACAACACGAGGAACTGTATTAAAGGGTTGTGTTATTAGGAAGGCTAAGAACCCTTGTCTTGGTACTTCCTCTCAGCTAGATTGCTGTTGCTCTAATACCTTCAGAATTTCTACAACCACCTAATTGGTGGTTTTAATTCCCTAGTCCCCCTATCTGTGGCGTTGTGTGCTCCTCACACCCTTCCCTCTCCTCCTCCCCTAAGACTCTCCAGGGCCATCAGCCCTGTTACTTTCTCCCTGAGCTTGCCACCCATGCCTGTCTTATATCATCAGTAGTCAAACAAACAATGTCATAGACCAAACAGTTATGAAACAAAAGATTGAAAAAAGAAAAGAAAAACATACAGAGTTGCAGGTCTGTCCTCTAGCCTTTCTGACTTTCTCCTCTCTGACCCCAAGGGAATTCCACGAGCTGCCCCTCCTAGCCTGGAGTCTATGTTGGGGGCTCTTTGGGGGCTCTGTGGTTTGACTTTGCTTCAGTTGCTGTTATGCTCCCTTCTTGGTTTTCCCTACTGTGGGGGTTTCAGACCACACTGCCTCCCTGCTGTGTGTCACAGTACACTCTAGTAAGGGAACAAGATGTCTTAGGGTGTTGTTGACCCTACAGTCCTCTCTGTGTCTTAGCAGCTCCCTGCAGGGACATCATCCTCTGGGCTTAGTATGCCATTATGGGGTCTAGGCCAACTGTCCCTTTCTCTTTTTCCTTATTGGTTTGCGTTGTGTGGGCATTGCAAGCAGTCCCTTTACCCCACCTGAAGGTTTAGTGTTGTTCTCTGTCTCACATACTTCTAGGGCAAGGGTCAGTTTGACTCTGATTGGGGTTGGCCCTGTAGCCCAATCTTTTCCTGTATTCCCACACGTGGTTATATTGCCCTCATTGTTTGGTGTGCCACAGTGGTTACTGTACGCTTACTCCCAATTCTGTGGTGACATCACTAATACTCTACTCCTGGATGGGCTAGTGCCCTGCTCTCCCTCATGCCATCATCTCAGTTTCTCTCCCCATTCCTTTCTGCCTCCTCCTTCCCCCTTTTACCCTTCTTTGTGTTGGATTCACAGGTTCTCCTTGGGTTTGCTCTGACCTCAACCTGACTGCCTGTACCTCCATCCGCATATTGTGAGATAAGTGTCTGTTCTACTATACCTACTGTGCTGATTTATATGTAACTAAGGGGACTCGCGTTGTACTTGTCCTTTTGTGATGGACTGACCTTGCTTAGTATAATTTTCTCCAGCTCATCTCATGAAATGACTTGTTTCATGTGATCCTCTGTGGTTTTTAGTGACTCGTGGTACTCCATTGTGTATATGTACCAGAGTTTACTAATCCACTCGTCTATTCATAGAAGTGTAGATTGTTTCTAACTCTTTGTGACTATCAATTGAACTACAATAAGCATTGGAGTTCAGTGGCCATATGAGCCTCCTCCCTAGTGAAACTTCTTTTCAGGTCTTTTGTCCACTTTCTCAGGGGATTAACAGTTTTCCTCTTTTCCAGGCTAGGAGGGTATTGTAGATTTTTATAATAAGCCCTTAGTCTGTTGTATCATTGCTAAAATCACCTCCGTATCCAGTTAGATACTTTTAATGTCTGTCTGCTGTCTTATGTTGTTAGCTAGAACCCCCAGTATGATATTGAATAGAAGTGGGGACAAAAGGCATCCTTATTTTGTCCCCTTTTTCATTGGGATCATTTTAACCTTTTCTCCATTGTCTATGATGCTCACTGTTGATTTTATGTAGATAGCTTGTATTGACTTAAGTAATGTTATTTCCATTAGGAATGGGTGTTGAATGTTGTCAAAAACCTTTTTCTGGGTCTGTTGATATTATCATGTGGTTTTTATACTTTTTTTCTTGTCAATGTGGTATATGATATTGATGGATTTTCAGATGTTAAACCATACTTAAATCCCTGGAATGAATCCTACCTGATCATGGTGGGTGATATGTTTTATATAATTTTGTATCCCATTGGTCTATATCTTGTTAAGGATTTTTGCATCTATGCCCTTTAGAGATATCAGTCTGTAGCTTTCTATTCCTATGGGATTCTTCCCCTGTTTGGGTATCAAAGTTATATTGACTTTGTAGAATGAGTTTGGAAGTTTGCCATTTCTACTCTGTGGAATAATTTGTGGAGGATCAGTGTCAACTCTTCCCTGAAGTCTTAGTAGAATTCTGCAGTGAAGTTGCCTGGCCAGGGACATTTTTTTGTTGGTAGCTTCTTGATAGCCATATCAAGTTCTTCTTTTGTTATGTGTTTGTGGAGGTTCTTGACCTCTATCTGGGATAACTTGGGAGGCCTTGTCTTTCAAGTATTTGTCCATATCTTCTACATTTGTGAATTCATTAAAATATTGTCTTTCATAGTACTTTGGACTTTTCCTTTTAACATATTGGAGTCTGTTGTGATTCCTACTGTTTCACTCCTCATCCTGATTACTGATGTTTCTTCTTTTCTTTCCTTGGTTAGGTTTGCTAGTGATCTGTCAATTATCTTGATCCTTTCATAGAACCAGCTTCTAGATGCATTAATCTTTGTATTGGTCTTTTGTCTTTCCACTGGTTAACTCTGCTCTGATTTTAATGTTTCTTTTCTTGTGCTATTGGAGAGGTTGTCCTGTTGATTCTGCTAATTGCTGGAGTTTTTGTGATACTGTTTCAGTCATAAGTCTCCCTTCCTTTTTCATATATGCATTTATTGGCATCAAGATACCTCTGATAACTGCTTTCGCATATCCCATAAGTTTTGATATGTTGCATTCTTATTTTCATTACTTTGTAAAACTTCCTAACAGTCTCTCTAATCTGGGCCAGTACCCATTTATGTCACAGAAAATCGTTTATCCTCCAATTGTTTTCCCTTTTTTTCTTGTCATCCTTTTATTAATTGATAATTAATGATCATTAAATGATGTAATGATCTGAGAAAGATGTATGAGTAATCGCTCTGTGTTTGAATGAACACAGGCTCAAATTGTGTTCCAGCCTGTGGTCTGTTCTCAAAAATAACCCATGGGTGTTTGAAAAGAATGTGATTTTTTTTTGGCATTTGGATGCAAAGCTCTATAAATTGACAGTTGCCTAATTGTATTATTTAGCTCGGAACCCTCCTTGCTGGGCTTCTTTCCTTGTGATATATCTTTCTCTGATATCAATTTATTAAAGTCACCAACTATGATTATTATCGGTAATTATTTTTCATCTTTTGAATAGTTTGTTTGGCAAACTTTGGCAATCATGTGCTAGGGACATATATATTTAATATGGTCACTGGTTCCTGGTTTATCCTTGAGCATTATATAATGCCCCTTCTTATCTCTTTTAATGGTTTGAACTTTGAGGTCAATTTTAGCAGAGATTAGAATTGCAGCCCCTGTTTTATTTTTCTGGGCATCACTGCCTCTGGTGGTCATGGGTGTTACCCAGTGCTGCTCCTGAGAGCCGCCGCTGGATTTGAACCGCCAAGTGCAGTTCCGCACTCAACTACTTACGCCACCAGGGCTCAGCCCTGTTTGTTTTTTTAAGTTGCCGTTTGCCTGGTATATTTTCTGCCAAACCTTCTTCTTAGTTTATTTTTGTCTATGTGCTTAAGATGTGTCTCTTGCAGACAACAGATTGCTGGGCTACCATATTTTTCATATGACAAGATGTACCTCCCAAAGTGGGGGAAAAACAAGGGTGCATTTTATGGTCAGAAGATGTGATACCACAGAACATATTAGTATACTGGTGCTACTTGGTTCAAAATATTTTTTCCTGTTTTACAACTTTAAAAACTGGGTATGTCTTATGGTCAGGTGCAACTTATGATCTGAAAAATGCTTATGTTTTTCTGAGCCAGTCTTTTTCTTTTAATGCATGAATTGAGGCAATTGGAATTCATAGTTATCATCCTGATGTGTGGATTCATAGTTGTCAACCATAGTGAGTTGACAAGAATCTTCCATAGGTTTGGGTGTCTTATGGTATATATTTTTGAGTTTTTCCTTGTCCTGGGAGACCCTTATCTCTCCATTTATCTTGATGGATAATGGATTTTTGGGCATGTGTTTTTATCTTTCAACTTTTGGAAGATGTTACTCTACTCTCTCCCCTTCTTCGTGGTTTTCGCTGATAGGTCTGAGTATATTCTTACCTGAGCACCCTTGTTTATGATTCTCTTCCTTTCCCTTGCTGCTCTTAAAAGTTTCTCTCTTTCCTCCAAATTGGATATTTTGACTATTATATGCCTTGGTGAGTGGGAAAATTTGCTTCCAGAACTTCTCTCACTAATTTAGCTGTTGACTTGTTTGCTGTGTGTTACTTCAGTAGACCAATTATTCAAATATTTTTCCTCTTCAAAGTATCTGTTCTTGACCTCAGATTTTCTTCTGCCTCTTTTATTCTTTTGTTTGACTGTTTCTCACATTTGCTGAAATCTGTCTGATTGTCTTCAAGATCACTGATGTGGTTCTCTGCTTCATTTAATGTATTTGTAAAGGCTGTGATTTGTGTGTGTGTGTGTGTGTGTGTGTGTGTGTGTGTGTGTGTGTAACTTCTGTTACCTCATCCATTAGCATCTGTATTTCCCTTCGGTACATGGACTCCATACCCTCTATGTGGACTTCATCTGCTCTATCATTGTGTCCTTATGCTGTGTTACTTCCTTCAACTCCTTTATTATTCCCAACAGCCTTCTGAAGATTTCTTTTTTGACAGATCCATGTCTGATTCTTCTTTGAGCATCATTAGTTATGCTGATGTGTTTTGTCTTTCTGGCTTTTTGGTTGAGAGTGATGTGGTTTGCCGCTGCTTCCTTAAACCTTTGGAGAGGTGGGCATCATATTTCTAGGAGACCTCGAGGCCCTGAGCTCTTACTCCATGTTATTGATATGTATGTTTTTGAGAGCTGCCTGTGTCCTAGTAGGGAAGTGGGCTGGACTTCTGTATAAGTAGGGTTCTGAGGTGATCGATGGTCAATGGTGATGAGGAGTCTCAGTGACTGGAGTGGGAGAGTAGCCTGTATGTATGCTCCTGGGCTGCATTGAACTGTGTTGTCAGGGCACAATTTGTAGTCTTTATTTTATTCTTTAATTTTTTAAAGATGCTTCCAAAAAGACAAAGTTTGGGAGAACTCATTGCCTTGAGAAGGGGTGCTTGTCAAAGTTGAGAAAAACCACACTGTCCCTGATATAGGTGTGGGGAAAAGTCTCCTGAGGTGGATGTGCCTGGCACTGATGGAGACAGTTGTGGTGAACAGGCTGGGGTGGAGGGAGGGGGAATCAATGTGGTGACTATGGTGGCAGTAGCAGTGATGCACCGAAGTAGCCCAGCTGGCCCAGCTGGGAAGCCCTAGTGGTCAAATCTTAGAACTCTGGGGCTCTGGCATAGAACAGCTGCATGGGAGGTTCCTCTTGTGGAAAGGGAACGCACTCTGGGTTGTTAAGATGATTCCATCATTCATCAAAATCCTCTCATTAGTCTTCCTTGACACCGGGCCCCCCCATTCACCAAGGACCTTTCAGTATATGCTGCTTACCTGGGCCACATCTTGATGCCTCCACAGAAATTTCTTTTGCAATGATCATTTATATGGTCAGAGTCTACTTTAAAGACTTGCTAAAAAAGTGGAAAGTGTGATCCCATTAATTTTATACAAACAACTCTACAACAGAATCACTACTTAATAATATAAAATGGAGGCATATAATCTAAAGCTAGAAATGTTTTATTTTAAAGTTAATTGCATTTTCGTATGGAGCAGTTATTAAAGTGTTTGGCTGCTAATGAGAAAGCTGGCAATTCCATACTCTGGGAGAAAGATACTGCAATCTGTATTCTAGATGACGCCAGCCTTGGAAACCTGAGGGGGCAGTTCTAGTCCACCTTTTCAGATCCTATGTGTTGGAATCAGCTCTATCCACATGGTTTAGGTTTTTTAGAGTATTAAATAGAATGGTGAATTATGGCACTTTAATTTTATTCTGAAGTGCAACTGTTGTGCACGTTCACTAAATCAAGCCAGTTTGAATAAAAGGATATATTACTTATCGGTGGAGGTTTAATAGGATTATGCTAGCAGTACAAATTTTTTGTATGTATTTTTCTTTCTGGTATTTTTAAATGTAAGTGTAAGGTATTGTTCTCCTATAAGTAATCATACTTACTTTTCACTAAATGACTATGCCACCATGAAAACGTTGGAAATTCTATTTTTTTATCAGACACATTTTCTATCACCTGCTATCTAGGTAATAGGAGCACATCTAAGGTGTGTTTTGCACATCTTTACTTGCAGTCTTCAGCAGTCCTTTTGTAAAAGTCACAAATAATTGTAAGATTTTTCTCCCTCCAAAGCTTTTGCTAGTATTTCAGATTTTTTTTTCTTAAAAAAATGTTGCTGATAACTGCCATTTCATGATTTTAACTTATGGCAACATCACTTATGACAGGGCAAAATGCTGCTTATCTTGTGCCATCATCATGATTGTTCATATATTTGAACCCAACATTACAAATATTGTGTTACTCTATCATGGCATGATTTCTCCTGTGAGCTGACAAAACACAATAATCTTTACTAAGGATTGGTCTTTCTGGATGACATACGCAAAATAATTAAGATGCATTCATTCTCTCCTTAACTGTAAAGATGCACTCTCACAATACATGAAGCCATAGTATGAAAAGAAAATTCAGCTAATAAGGAATACTATCAAGAAATTAGCATTCATCAGGGAGAGATTGCAGACCTATTTATAGAGAAAATGGTTAATGATGGAACAGACATTCTCTCTAGACTTTCTGATATCATTTATATGGTCAAATGAGGTGTTTATAACTATTGTCTTTGAACTACAGAGCTTGCTGTAGTTCACGTAGGGTATGTAAACATATGCTAGAAATAGAGATGTTTCATACATCTGAATAGATTTCAGTAGTTGTGAATGCTCTATTCTGCTTTTATGGAGGTTATTGAATGATGTAATTTATTTTATACATCTGCAATACCTTAATTGTTTTGCTGAAGAACAAAAGCATTCTTGTAGCTGAAATTGAAAAACCAAGGTCAAAATAAATGGTTCAAACAGCTTTTATTAAACATAATATGTAAAGTAACTATCACAGTGGTTGTTTTTATTGTTGTTGTTTTGTTAAACTTAAACATTTCAAAAAGTTTTATTTTGATTTTTGGAGCACAAAGCAATGCTGAGCAAAAACTAAAAACTGCTAGAAACGAAAATTATGTTAAGTCAAATAAAAATGTTTAAGCACCATTTAAATAAGTCAGGCTAAACTGTCAGTTATCTTTAGTTTATGTAAACAAATAGAACACATAACATAGTTATACACATAACATAGTTTAAGATTACAACATAGTTAATAAAGAATCACTCAATGGATATAGTTATTCAACATTTATTTACAGAATAAACTTTTAAAATAATAACTTTTATGGCCTGCCTCTATCAATATAATATGCTCAATGGCAGATGGCAGTTCAACCAACCTCAAATATGCTAGGTCCCCATTGAAAATTACCAAGACATAACATAATCAAATTTTACAAAACTGAAAAATGAAGAATCCTGAAAGCAGTTCAGGGAAAATGAAAAGGAGTTCTGATTCCTTAGCAGAAATCTGCAGTTTGGGAAGTAATGGGATACATATAAAGTCTCAAAGGGAGAAAACATTGACTAAGAGTTATAAATGCAGCAACATTGTACCTCAAGGATGATGATGGAATTAGGATATTCCCAGATAAACAGAAATTAAGGGAATTTATTAAAATCAGAAAGAGTTTATAAGAATTTCTAAAATGAGTCCTTCAGACAGAAACAGCAATGGCCGATAACCAGGTATTAAGATGCACGGGGAAAACAAGACAAAGCAAAACAAAAACAAAAACAAAAGCCTTTGAAATTAACTCAGATATAGAAGTATCAAAAATAAAATGCACCCGAAAGACTGAAAGTGAGAAGCCTGAGATGTCAACTTGTGATTATAACTACAAAGCAAAAAATGGTATACTTGATATTGTAGTTATAAAAAAATCATGATAATATGAAGCTAGAATGGATTATTTTAAAACTTGGAAGATAATAAATTACTTGGAAACCTCAAAGAAAATTAATATGCCTTCTCATTGAAATAAAAATGAAGAAAAGCCTAAAATCTCAGAATAGAAAACAACAGAAGTTAAGAAAATAATAATAAGATCCTTACATAAAGAACCCAGCACAGAAAAATATATTGGTCAAGATACTAACACACACACAAACATACAAACACAATAGCATAATGACATCATGACATAATGACAGCATAATGACCTAACTATAATTACATTATTAAAAGTGAATCAAACTTACCAGAAAAGATGGCTTTTTTTTGGGGGGGGGGGCATCAGTGTCCTCTGGTGGGAGTGGGAGGCCCAGCCTTGCTTCTGGAGAGCTGCTGCTGGATTTGAACCGCCAAGCCAGTGGGCCTCAGTCCCACACTCAACCACTATGCCACCGGGACTCAGCCCTACTCACCAGAAAAGATAGACTAATGTATTTCATAAGAAGACATGACCCATCAATATGCCGTACTTTAGACACAATGTCAAATCAAGCTAAAAATGGAAGGACGCAAAAGTACATATTAGCAGGCACCAAATGACCATTTGGGGTACAGCTCTTGGTCTCTCCCCCTCCAGAGCACAAAACAGTGAAGAAAATCTCTCAGATACAAAAAAAAAAATGTCAAAGAACTAATGGGTCATGTTAGCCACTGACTCCCTGGCCCTGAGAGTAGAAGAATTAACTGATATTCAGCTCCCACTGAATGCCTCCTTGAAAGGGATAGAAATAGGAAGTCCTTGATAAAATGTGAGAAAAATGTTGAAAAACTCAAAATCATAAAAAATACCAGGTGTGGCAGTCATGTACTCGTGGATCAATTTTATGATTGGGTGTGTAGGGGTGGAGTCTAGCCTGTCTATCTGGAGATAACCAATGAGACCTCTGTGTGGGCATGGCTTTCTCTGAGAATTCTGGCAATATTTCCCTCCTGGAGATGAGAAACTATCTTCCCAGTTGTTGGGGGACGCTCAACTGACAAGACAAGATGGCAGCATCCAAGGAACTGGAGGAACCGGAGGAGAAGCCATACAGCCTTATCCTGATGGAACCAGACCTCTGAAGCCAGAAAAGCCACAGAGAGACCCCTGCCAGTGCTGAGATGTTTCTACCATCAATGGATACCCTGATGGACCCTGAGCCCATGGAGATACCCCTCCCAGAGCCGGGATGCTTCCACTGTTGCTGGACACACAAGACTTTGCACCTGCTGGCCTGCGATTGTCCTGGTGTCATTGCACGTGCTTCATGAGTTGGAGAGACACTTTATGGATTGATTTTGGATGTATGGGCTGGTGTCAGACTTATGACGTTGGACTGGAGTGGGTTGGGATCCTTTCTCAATATTCCATTCCTCTTGAATATAAATCTTGCCCTTATATCCATATGTGTGCCTATGAATTTGTTTCTCTAGTCTACCCAGATTGACACAACCAGCATTCTGATCTGGTAGCAGGTGGTAGAATGCCAAAGCTAAGGTCATTAAGTATCCTTCTATCCTGGAACTGAATATACCTGTTGGATCAGTTTGTAACTAAATGATAGACAAGCCTATGAGGGAAACGATAACACGAGCACTCATTAGAATAATCACCCATACTTTATCAAAAGTATTTTCAGGGATAAAGCAGAAAGGGATGGGGAAAAAAAGACAGAGGGAGGTAATACTGAACAGAGTGAGGAAGGTGGAAGAGTGCTGCGACATTGTGGGGAGTCCATCAAGGTCACAAAATAAAATGTGTACATATTCTTGAATGGGAAAGCAACTTGTTTTGCAGACTTTCACTCAAACCACAATAAAAATATGTGATCTATCTATCTATCATCTATCTATCTATCTATCTTCTATCTATCATCTATCTATCATCTTTCTATCTATCATCATCATCTACTATCTACCAAACTCACTGCCGTCTACCCAAGGCTGACTCAGAGTGAGCTCCCGTGGGTTTCTGAGACTGTAACCGTTTACTGGAGTAGAAAGCTCATTTTTTTTCTGGTGGTTTTGAGCTGCTGGTCATGCAGATTCCATCCCAGCATGTAACCACTGCACCACCAGATCTCCTGCATATATATGTATATTTCTATACATTTACTGTGAGATGGTCATAATTGATCCCCTGGAGATTTTGAGTTTATATGTATGTTGTGTGTGTGTGTGTGTGTATGTATGTGGTTATTGTTGTTATACATCACCAAGCTGGTTTCAAATTTTCGTCACCTGACAGCCAACAGAACAAAATACTGCCTGGTTCCACCCTGTCCTCCAAATTATTATGTTTAACTCCAATGGTGCAACCATTGTGTCAGTCCCTCTCTTTGCGAGTTTTCCTTTTTATTTTATTTTCCTGACTCTTTGTTTTAAGAAGCTTAATGACCTTTTCAGGAAACTGGTCCCTCTTGATAAGATGCCCTAAGTTAATGAGATGTATTTTTGCCATTCCACGTTTTCTAGGAACATTCTGGCCTTCTTTTTCCAAGACAGATTTGTTAGTTCTTCTGGCAGATCTTGGAACTTTAAATATTCTTGCCTACACCATACTTCACATTCACCAGTTCTTATCCACCCTTCTTTATTCATTTTCCAGATTTCATGGCATCTGAAACACTGTAAGTACCTTGGCTTTGGACAGGTGCACCTTAGTCTTCAAAGTGTGATCTTTGTTCTTTCACACTTTAAGTCGGTCTTTCACATCCAGTTTCTCCAATGCAATGCATTGTTTGAGTTCTTGTCTGAGACTTCCCCGGGTGATTGTGAATCCTAGTAAAGTGGACTCCTAGCCAACTTCAGTCTTTTCTCTGCTGGACCCCAATTTTGTCTATTGATCCTGCTCTTTGCCTTTTTGTTTTGTTTACATCGAGGGGTAATCCTTGATCTTCTCCAGAAAGTCCCACCAGTCCTCTTCCCTGTCAGAGGGCAGAGAACACAATGGTATCTTGTATGTCACAATTGATCACTAAGACTTCCTTTCATTCTGATGCTTTGTTCTTCATGCAGTCAAGTTTCTGAGATTGTTGACTCACAGTACAGGTTGAATAAATATCATTAAAGGGTAAAATGTTACTGCACTTATTTCTTGATTTTAAACCATACGGTATTACCTTGTACTGTTGAAATGTCTGCCTCGATCTCTATTCAAAATCCCTCATTCATGTTATCTAAGTTTTTTATGGCACAAGTAATCTAATGCCTTTGAATAAACAAGAAAATACAAAACTCGTCTAATATCCTTTACTTTGCGCTAAGATATGATGTCAACAATGATGTCCCTTGTCCCTCTTTGGAATCCAGCTTAAATTTCGGGCAACTCCTCTAAATTTAAGGCCCAAAGCATTTTTCAAAGATCTACGGCAAATTTTTGCTTGCATAAGATAACAATGATATTGTTTGATAAGTTCTTTATTCTGTTTTGTCACCTTTCTTTGGAATGGACACACATAGGTTTCTCTTCCAGCTTGTTGACCAGGTGGCTTTCTCCCCAAATTCTTGGCACAGACTAGTGTTTACTTCCAGCATGGCATCACTGAACCCTCACAGACACATTTTAACTGGCGTTTCATTAAATTATGGAGTCTTTTTTTTTAAATAATGCTTTCAGTGTAGGTTTATCTTCCTTTTTCAATACCATCTATTTTTGATCATATGCTACTTCTTAAAATAGTTGAATGAATACGTTTCCTTTTTGGTACAGTGTCTACATTTAAACTGCTTTATTGCCATATAATTCACATATCAGACATTAATAGTTCAGTCATATTAATTTTCCCCATCATCACCACAATCAATTACAAAACATTTTCTTCTTTCTTCTACTCAATGTCTTTCACTCCTTATTTCCCCCTAACCTCTCCTGCCATGCCTCTAGGTAATTATTAGTCCAGGTACTGTCTCTGTTGGTTTACCTACCCTGGATTTTCTATACAGAAAGCTATACAAAGCACAAACAAGAAACAAGCAAAACAAATAACAATGCCCAGACATGGAAAAGACATAAGGGAACCTCTATTGAAAATAAAGCAGAAAATATTTTCTTTTGATGCTTTCTGTGTCTTTCAGCTAGTATTTCCTCATATTGTCCTGGCTTAAAATGGCTCAGTATTCTTATGTGAGACTTGATTACTACTTCACTTCTTTTAACTTGAGAAATGCTGAGAATATTCCTTCTTTCTGACTTTCCAACTCTGTTTATTTTTGTTTGTTTGTTTGTTTTGTTTGGGCATCACTGCCTTCTGGTGGTGGGAGTAGGAGGCCCAGCCTTTGCTCCTGTGGAGCCGCTGCTGGAATTGAACCTCCATCCCAGTGGGCCACAGTCCCGCGCACAACCACTACACCCCCGGGGCTCAGCCCCAACTCTGTTTATTTGGATAGTTCATTTGAATATATTATTTTGTCACAACCCCCCCCCCCCACCCTAACTTCCTTTTGACATTTTCTGTTTAGCTCTTTTTCTTCATTATTGCTTCTATTTGCTTTGGTTCTAAGAGTTTCTTTGGATATCTGCTTTGATGTTTTTATTCTTTCTTGGATTTTAATGGTCTTTTCCTTTCTCCGTGCATGCTGTTCTGATGTCATACTGCAATGCATCTGTTCTTCATTCCTTCATGTTTAATTTTCAAACCTGCTCTTGATATGTTATCTAAATTCAGGCTGAGTACATTTGGGGCCTTTTTTCCTCACAGTTTAGGATGCTAGACATACACGATCAGGGGCCCCATTCAAGAAGGATGTTTTCTTTCTCTGTTGACTCTGTAGAAATGTCCTTGGAGCTTATGAACTTCTGTTCCTGGCTGATTGGCATGAGAGTTGGCATCTCCTATCTCTGCTCCTCTAGCTTGTTTGTCTGAATAGTGGTTATATCTCAAAAGAGATTGACTTAAATTTCACCCTTCACTCAGACAACCCATTCTCAGGTGGGTTTGCAATAAGAAGCATAGAAAATGAGATAGACAGCACATAGTATGAGGGGACACAACTTAATCCTTACTGCTGATGTGAGTTCTTCCCAAGCAATATTTCCATACCAATGAGAGGAGGCAAGAGTGGTCTTTCCCTTCCAATGTTCTGCTCTAGAAGGAGGATGTATTGATATCTTCTCTTATGACTTGTCTGGACATACTTTAGAGCATCAACATGCTCTGCAACATTCTGGATACTGCTCTAGAGATTTTCTTTACTCATCCTTATTTTCCAAAGCCATATGCTGAGTGTGGGAAAATTCAAAATATTTTGTTACTTAAAATACCAAACAATCTTAAATATACAGAAGAACATATGAAATCTAGCATGTTTAGTGAATTAAAACAAATAGAAATCAAAATAAAAAGGGGAGGAAATATTTGAGAACTATAGATAGTTACATGGTTCATCAGTGCCATACTGGACTCTGGATTTATTATTCCTTTTATGCTGCCTTTCTGAGAGACTGCCCATTATCTTACAGGTGGATTTTGGATTTACACTATATCCACAACCCATCAAATCAAGTTGGTTGTTAGTTTGATAGATAACTGTCAAGATAAATGATCCTTTGGAACAAGTACCAGGAGTAATGGTTCTCCCAGGATATGGGAAGAGGGGTGGGGGAAGGAGGAAATGGGGAACTGATAGCATTTATGACTGTATAACCCCATTCAATGAGATCAGACAAAAGAATTGTATGTGAATGGGTAGATATGATTGTGTAAGATATGGCATAACAAACAAGCATAAAAAACTATTATAAAAAAGGGAGTTCTGGGGGGTGGGGGGGGTTGTAGGAAGGGAGGGGACAAAGACAAGCTGGTATCAATTAGTTCAAGAAGAAAGAAAACGTTTTGAAACTGATTTTAGTAGCAATTGTATAATGTTGCTTGATATGATTGAAAGACAGAATGCTATGCTATCTGTATGAGCTCTCAATAAAACAATTAAAATATTTTTAAAATAAAGATACCTAGATCTACTGCCATATCCCATAATAGTTTAGAACTATAATGAGCACAGTCTGCACACTTTCATACTGTGGTGATATGTGGTAGCCACGATGCTGAAAACTCTGCCAGGGGCTCTTCAAATACCAACAGGATCACCAATGGTGGGCACAGTTCACCAGAGCTTCCATAGTAAGATAGAGTAGAAAAAGAGTAGGCAGGACAGTTTTCCATCATCACTTGTCTGTCAGCTTTTCATAGGTGGTGGCTGGCATGTGCTGTGATGAAGTTGGAAGTTATGTTCCTGGTAGCTTCCAATACCATCAGGGTCGCACCCAAAAGAGCATGTTGCAGCAGAGGGTCCAGATCAAGAAATAGTTATAAAGAAGGAACAGACTGTCCAGTGCAGAGGAATAGCCACTGAAAACCAGACAGATGGCACAGAAATATTTTCAGATACAGAAAACCTCATGGATGGAACATTGTCAAAAAAAGTGCCAGAAAAGGCGCTCCATGCATCAGAAGGCACTTAAGATAAGGCGAAGGAAAGGCTGTTTTTTCAAAGGCCAGTGCAGCAGAGTGAGGGCTATGCAGCAGAGCTCCATGGGGCAGGATGCAGCATCAGAAGAAACAGTTACAATACCTATTAATCTTTGGAACTCAGAGTGCGAAGGGTGAGTCTAGGAAAATAGAAAGTCATCAAAAATCAAATGGAACACACTAAGATGAATATGTAAGTGTCAGTGAGTTGAAATGGCCTTCTGGCAGCCAGTTGGGCTCAGAAAATTGATCTACACTTTTGGGAATGAAAAATTCCAGAGGAATAGCCTCATATTTGTTGAAGAAGGACATTTCAAGATCTGTCATGAAGTACAATGATGTCTGTGGTATCTAGCTACATAAAAGGAAATGTAGTATGCAATATTGTTATTCAAATCTATGTCCCAATTATTAAAATTAGTGATGAAATTGAGGAATTTTGCCAGTGACTTAAGCGTGCCAAGATGCATTAAGAAGGATTGGAAATTGGAATGCAAAAGTTGTAAACAAAGAGGAGGAACACTTGCTGATAGAAATGAAGCTGGAGAAGACGTGATAAAGTTTTGCATCGTAGCCCATACCTTTTGCAACCACACAGATGGTTACTATACAGATGGATTTCTCCAGATGAAATGCAAAAACAAAATTAAATTTACAACCTCTGTGGGAAGAGATTATGTTAAAACTCAATATCAGCAGTTAAAAACCAGGGCCAACTGTGTAACAGATCATCAATTGCTCACATGAACATTCAAGTTGAAGTCAAAGAAAACTAAAACAAGCCCATGTGAACCAAAATATGACCTCAAGTCTATCCCATCTGAATTTTGAGAACTTCTTAAGAGCAAGTTTGGCACTGAGCACTAATGCCAAATAATCTGACAATCTGTGGGAAGACATCAAGAGCACCATACACAAATAAAACAAAAGATCATTTAAAAGACAGGAAAGAAAGAAAAGATCCACATGCTTGACAGCAGAAGCTCTGAAACCTGCTCTTCACTCTGGAGTAGCTAAGGAATAATGAAGTTAGAGTTGAACAGAATATTTCAAAGGGCAGCTTCAGAAGACAAAGTAAAGCGTTACAATGAGTTATGAAACCCTAACCCTAGAGTTAGAAAATCACAATAGAAGGACATACTCAGGATATCTATCTCTAAAAGAAAAAAAAATCAAACATTGAGTTCGAGTGCTGAAAAGTTCTATGAGTCAAATATTAAAAGATGGAGGAACCATCAAAGAAGATGAAAAGAGTCCACAGAGTCATTATACCAAAAAAGAACTAGTCGACAATTTGAAGAGGTAGAATATCAAGATCCAATGTTCAAACTGCACTGAAATTATTAGCCCAAAAGAAGGCTCCAGGAATTGATGGGATACAAGTTGAAAAGTTTCAACAAGCTGACGGAGCTGGTGAAACACTTACTAAACTATGCCAGGTAATTTGGAAGAACATTACTTAGCCAACTGGCTGGAAAAGATCTTCATTGCACAATTATATAACAATATCCTTTTTATCACATACAAGTAAATTTTTGCTAAAGATCATCCAATAAGCGGTTGCAGCAGTACATTGAGAGAACTTCCAGAAATTCAGGCCATATTCAGATGAAGAAATGGAATACTGGATAACATTAATGATGTCAGATATCTTGGCTGAAGGCAGAGAATGCAAAAAAGTTGTGTTTTATTGTCTCTGCAAAGGTATTCAGCTATGTAGACCATGACAAGGCATTGATAAACTTTAGAAGAAAGGGAATCCTAAATTAAGTTAGGATTAACTTAACAAATTAAGTTTATGACTTAAAGTTTTATAAAGGTATGCATCAGGATTGCATTCCCTCACTATGCTTATTCAATCTCTGTGCAGAACAAAACATCAGGAAAGCTGGTTTATGTGAAAAAATGTGGCACCATGGAGGGAGGCTTATTAATAACATGTAATATGCAGATGAAACCACCGTGCTTACTGAAAATAAGGACATGAATGACTTGCTGACAAAGATGAAGGGGAATGACCCTCAGTATTGCTTATAACTCAATGTGAAGAACACCAAAGTTCGTACAGCTGGACTAGTATTTAACATCATGATAAACAGAAGAGATTGACACTCTCCAGATACTGTCTTGCTTGGATCCATAATCAATACTTGTGGAGAACAATGCCTTCAGTCCTTATGTAGAGAGGGACACATGCTTCCTCAGAGAGCTATGGAAAGAGGAAAGGAAATTTAGGTAAGATGAAGAAATCTCACGGCTGTATCTTTGCTGCCTCATTTCTGAACGCTGAATTTAAGTGAGGCAGAGAGCTGTAGAAATATCTAGAAATATAATAAAGATCTGGGGGACACCAAGTAAAGACCTACTCTCCCAAACATTCTGCTTAGTATCATGCTCAATATGGCTTTGGCAGATAGAGTAATTCAGCGATTGTGCTGGAGTTCCTGGGTCTGCACGTAGTCTGTGGGAATTGAAATGTATCTGGGTAGGACCCACCTGCGGTTGGGCAGAGAAAGTGCTGAGGAATCTGGAAGTGAAAATGAAAGATAAGAAGTTACCAGCAGTGGAAGCTATCACATGCTGAAGACCAAATGGAATTGAAACGACATCCAGGATTCAACGACATTCATGGCTTTGATAGAGAAAAAAAGGATGGAGAAAGGATCAGTTTGAGAGGAAATATAAATGCCTAATTATCTCTTAAAAGGATAAGACTCAATTTAAATAGGGAAGGAGAGAGATATCATTAGTAGGAAAGTTTTATATCATCTCTGTCACCTCTTTGTTTTACTTTACTTCAACAATGTAGAGAATGCTTGAATAAATCTCTACTAGAAAACAAATTTAAGAAGTAGTAGACAGTGTTTCTTTTATTTGTTTCATTTATATAATATTTATTGAGAGGTTAGCTTGTTAACTATAATTTTAGTAACATAAATTCCCATTGAATTTTTATTATATGTGAAGTACTATTCAAAATGCCTGCAATGTTAATTCATTGGATTTTATTATAGTCTCAAGAATATTACTATTGTACTGTTTTCAGGTGAGATCACTGGGTCATAGAGAAGTTACTTATTAATAAGTAGTGAAAATAGCACTCCAATTTAGAAAATTTGAACTTAGATTCTGTACTTTTAATCAGTTCACCATGTAGTTTCTCATCTTAATGTCCACTCCGTCTCTAATTTTTTAATCCATTAATACATGAAACTCAAAGGAAGGCAATCTTATGATGGAACTTTTGATTTATACATATATTGGAATTACTGAGTTCTTTATGTGCTTTTGAATTCACAACTCAGTGTTTGAAGAGCTCAGGTGATATGTAAAGCTCTACTCAAATTGTGAGCTGTTAGTTTGTAGGTGGCTGTTATAAAACTCACTTGTTTCCTCTATCCAAATTGAAGAATGGAAGGAAAGTGGTTACTAAACAGAATGCATTGGAGAGATGGGTATAGATAAAAGGGATAAACCTGGCTTGAACAGTTTAAACTTTGTCACTTCATACCACTGCATGCTGAACCTGATCTGGTTTTATTTTTGCTTGTTCATATTAGGGTTTATTTCAGAGGTATTATGTCATGGGAGAGTGTCACTCTCTTGAAGTTGTGTTATATATCTTTCTGTCTTTGGGTACATGAAATCCAGGATTGATAAACCTATAGGGACAGCAAGTAGAATAAGAGTTCTGGAGAGTGGGGTGTATGGAAGTGTGGTGGGGGAATACAGTGGTGGGGGAGATGTTAAGGAGTCCAGGAAGAAAAAAAAATGTTTGAAAACTGATTGTGGTAGCAGTTGTATAATATTGCTTGATGTGCTTAGAATATGGAATGGTATAATATATGTATTGTCTCACAATTAATAACAAATTAAAAAATTTAAAAGCTGTATATTACATTCTAATAAAAATTGGGCCTTGACTGCGTGAGTCTTTTAAGTAGTTTTACATTTTAATTTGGTGATTTGATCAAAATTTAATTTTAATTTTCATTGTTTCTTTGGGAACTCTCATGAGACATATACAAATAAAATTTTAATTTCATAAAATTTACATGGAATGGTAACAGACAGCTATTTCTTAGGGGAAGAAAACTTCCTTGGAAAGAATGGTGTATGCAAAAACTATAAATGCTGAGGAAAACTCACATATTACATTAGTTCTGTGATCATTTACACTTAGAAGTACAGGAACTTAATGAAAACAATTACATTTTACCGTGCTGCATGAAAAATAATATCAAATTATGAAATGTGCTTTAAGAAATAAACTTGACAGCTTAATGCCTGCCAACAAAACTGAAGCAAGAAGTTGCTCACCAACATGGGCATTTTAAGGCACCTTAAGGCATTTAACTCAGTGCGTATTCTTCTGTTGGAATGACCATGGCTTGGTAGAGGTCTAACTCGATAATGTTGTCCCTAGCCAATATCCTCCTTCGGTGATCGTGAGCAATTCATCCTTTCCTCAGTAGTCTTTGTGGATGAAGGAGCCGCATGGATGACTTAAGGAAGTTAAATTTGCAAGATGGAAGGTTCTTGCTCTAGAATGGTGATACCCATGGGAAGTCCATGTAGTATAACATAGGCGTCAAAAAGCACAGGAAAAAGAGAGTTTGTCACCACGTTGGCTCCGCCCCACAGTGACTCCACGTGTTAAACTGTTTTCCACGGTTTTTCCTGGATGAGGCCTGGTGGCGTAGTGGTTACCAGTTATGCTGTGAAACCTCCAGAGAAAGACTCGGCTCTCTCCTGTAAAGAGGTACCGCCTCAGAAGCTCCACAGGGACTCCCTCTGAGTCAGCCCCCACCCAAAGGCACAGAGCGCTGAGAGAGAGGGAATGTCTACAGAAGCAGGCCACCAAGCCTTTCTTTTGAGGAGCATCTTTGTGGGTTCTAATCCTGGTGGCCCAGTGATTGCGCCCCTCACTGCTAACGGCAAATTCAGGAGTTCAAAACTACCAGCTGCTCCACAGAGCAAGATGAACCTTTCTCCTCCCACACCGTTTTGGAGGCACGTGAGGGGGAATGGGCTCCATGGCCTGGAGTTTGGTTTTTGCACTGCCGACCATTAGGCTAAGAGATGACGTGGACTCCATCTACTTACAGCCCCAAATAAGTTGTATAGTAGTTGTGGTCAAACTGCTTTTGTGATTATACTTCTTTGAAATATAAAATAATGCTAAAGTAGAATATTTATTGTAAAATGTAAATAAAGGTAAAGTGACATCTATTAAGTTGATATTGTTAAACAGTACTTTTTCCTTTGGAAGCACCCCGCCCCCCTT
>PVJH01010674.1:0-21145 GCA_004026705.1 Nesogale talazaci | reverse complement strand
GGGTCACAACAACTGTGAAGCCACATCCCAGAAGAGCTGTAGGGACCCGGATGTGTGCACACATGGTCTGAGAGAATAAGCCACCAAATGGATTTTTCTCTCTTGCAGGCCATACTATTTGACTGAAATAAAACTTGCAAGCATTTCCCCCCCCCCCCCCCATTATAGGCTGTGTAGAGTCTGCAGAGACTATGGTGAGAGCAAGAACCTGCTTTATTTTCTGTGTCCTTATACTGAGGCAAGTGGACTGCAACACTGTGCACACTTTCCTCCCTCCTGCCTGCCCTCCTATCCATAGATATTTCCTGCATCCAACCATCGGCTTGGTTGCCTTTCAATAGCTGTGGACTCAGTAGTCCAATGAAACCAAGTCACATCAGAGCTCATGCTTTGTGCAGGCCTGAAACATGAATCTTGATAAAGGCACACAGACAAATGATTAAGGTAAGGCATTGTCCAACCCTGTATTTCTGTCAGGACATCTCAAATATCATTCCCCTTAGTTAAAGAAGCCAAAAATTGGCACAGGTGTCATTTTAGATTTTAATTAAGTATTTTATCTTTTTGATTTTACACAGATAGTTAAACATTTAAAGTTCTAATGGCAATTTCTTTTCCTGCACCATGTGGTGTGTGGTGCTTACCTCCTAAAGGTCATGGATCATTGAAAGACAATTGCCTAGAAAACCAATACAAGTCTCTCCATCCAGTCTTCCTTCCTTGTACTTCTTTCTGTCTAGGAGCAGGCTAACTCATTGGTTGTATACATGTATTTCTTTCTTTCTTTCTTTCTTTCTTTTTGTTTTGGGGCATCACTGCCCTCTGGTGGTGGGAGTAGGAGGCCCAGCCTTTGCTGCTAGAATTGAACCTCCATCCCAGTGGATCGCAGTCCCATGCACAACCACTACACCACTGGGGTTCAGCCTGTCTACATGCATTTCATTCCTGTCAAGACTATGGGGGTGGGGGTATGTAGTGTGTGTGTATGTGTGTGTGTGTGTGTGTGTGTGTGTGTGTGTGTGTGTAAAAGGAAACTGATGTCAAGGAGTTCATGAAGGAAAAGAATGTTTTGAAACTGATCGTGGTAACAATTGTGCAATACTGTTGGATGTGATTGAACTAAGGAATGATATGGTATCTGTAGTAACTCCCAATAAGGTGGTTTTGGAGAAAAGAAAGACATTGCATAATTGCGTCAGTCTTCCTGGGGTTGTATTCCGTTTTGTAATATCATCAAATTATTTTTTCCAAACTTCATTAAAAATTTTTTTTTGAAGAGACATTTTTGTTTGCTAGCATTCTAATTAGAGGTCTACAATGGAGAGTATTTAACTTCTATTTTCCTGAAGCTGCCTTTTTGATGTTGATTGAATACCTGTGTATCTCATTTTACTTCAAAGACCACCAATACATATTTCTTTTATAGTGTTTAACCTAGATTGAGGTCGGTATGTTATGATTTAGAGTATTTTCTTCTCATTCCAAATGAAATAATTTTACTTCATATCAGTAAGAATAAACTCAATCTTATAAAATGCAAGAAGTAGAGTAGCAAGGACTCAAAAAAATAAACAAATTAACCAAACAAACATGTACGGTTTTCTTTGATTCATCATTGTTTATGTAATATCAGTAGGTGTAATGGAAACATATATGGATTCAGATTTCATGTGCTATTCAACTTTGTAATTAGAGGAGGAAAGTAATTTGGAGTGGAAATATCCCATTGACCTTTGTTTTCATGAGGACATGAACCTGGTTTTTAAATAAGGTTCCAAAAATGTAATTTGTGGGATAAGGAAATTTTTGTATTAATTCTCATTCAGAATGAAGGAACTCATTTACTTCACCATATTATCATGGGTTAAAAAGAATCTCAACATTTAAATAAATGGGTGAATGATTTTCAACTTTGATTCCTGGATGATACAATATAGTGTTTGGTAAAAAACAGCAATGTAAGTTTTATAATTCTCTTTGATTCATTAGCAGTTTACCTCCCATTTTTAATATCAGGGTACTAATTATTATCATAATTGCAAGAGAATAAAAAGTCCATATTCTCATACTTGACTTTTGGTTTAGTACCTGGGTTGAACAGCTGTTTATATACAGGCAGTTGTTTTCAGAGAAAAAAAGATTGGCAAGTTGCAAAAAACTAGATAATTTAGCTTTAGTCTTATCAAATAAATTCAATTTCATGTACGACATCTGAAAACTTTATGTGAAATTAAGTAAAGACAAATAAATACCCTGTATTCAGCATTTCACCAGTCTTTAAAACAAGCAGCATTGCAAAGCACTGTTATGTCTTGGATTTTCTGTCCTCATTCTAAAAGACATATTATCACCCCATCCATTAAGCAGACTATTGAATTCTCCATGACAAAGAATGAACATTTTTAACAGCTTTTATTTAAATTAACATGACAGGTACTACAACAATGCTGTTAATCTTTTCCTAAAAGCTTAATGTTGCTATTTAGTTATTTACTAATAAATCAAAGAAAACATGTCTTGTCATTTTAACGAAGGAATAGATGGATGGATCATCAGTGTCGTTGGTGGTGAAAAATGTTCGACAGGAAAGGATATAGCCATATGACACTCTCAAAAGGACACACACACATTACCATAACAATAAAGCTAAATTAGAGGAAATAATAAACACAAAACAATTTGTCAATGTTCATGAAGTGGCATATACCTATGTCTATAGATAGAAATAGATATCACTATAAATATATTCAAATATATCTAATGCCATTTGTTTATGATTTGATTTTATTACATCTTTGTTGCTGTCTTTTAGAGCAACCAAAATAGAACAGTCCTCAGTACTTTTGCACCCTAACATTTTAATTGGCACCCTAACATTTTAATACAATCCTACTGTTAGTTTCCTGAAGATTTATTTTATTTTAGTTAAAAGAAATATTCTCCTCGGCATAACTTGCTATGATAGAAGATTTGGAAATAAGATAAAACACAGGCAAAAAATAATTTCAGCATATCTACATTTGTGGTATTAGAAGCTGAACAAATATTTAATGAATGAAATATTAAGTATAGACAAATTTGGAGACTGGCAGGACTGAAGATGTAAAGATCTTTAATCAGTCTAATCTAACAAATCTCATTTTGTCTTTAATTATATTTTGTTTCATGAAAACAATGTAAACTTTAATGGTTAATTAAAAGAAAAGTAAATAGAAAATGTGTGTAAAGTCATAAATAACTTTTCCATCATAATCTTTCAGAATTGAGCTTCATCATTATAAAGCTTTGGGTGAGACTTACATAAAAAGTTGATTTCTACCCAAGTTATTAAGTTAAAAGAATCATTTCCTAAATAGTGTTTATTGGATTTCAGAAAATGTTAATGCTAGTTATGAGTTATTTAAAACCTCCAAAAAATAGAAAAATTAAAGCCTCCAGGAATTTTAATATTTCACTGGTGTTCAAGAATCAAGATTTGAAAGTAAATATGTTAAGCAGAATAAATAGTGCCCCACATAGTACATGGTCATCACTTGATTTATTGGAAGCATTGCTAGTAATGATTGACAGTCTTTCAACACTAAATCATTGACAAAAATTGGTTAAAATAAGTTATAAGTTATTTTTCTATTTTAATAATTTTATTGGTATATACTTTACATATCTTACAATTTATCTTTTCAGTCATATTGAGAAAAACTTGCATAATTATCCACCGTAATCAATTTCAGAATATCTTTTTTTCCTGCTCATTGTTCTCCTCATCCCCCTCCATCGTACACCTAGGTAATCTTTAATCTAGTTATTGTCTCTATATATCTACTTATCCTGGATTCCATATCAAGAAACTCATAGAAAACACAAGCAGAATCAAACAACAACAAAAACAACCAACAACAAGGACTAGACCAAACATAGAAAAATCTCCATCAAAAGGACAGCAGAAAATTTAAAAAATGGAACCAACTTTGGGTCAAAAGGGAGATCAAATGATAATGTATTATATTTTCACCTAACTTCATCTCCCACCATCTGCTTCACGGTGCTCGCTGATAGCAAGGCTAGTCACATCTGTGGACTATGTTCAGCAGGAGTACATCAGAGACTTCATACATATGTGGATCCTGCAAATGAATTTTGGGCTCCCCCTGTCCTTCATATCCTTCTGAAAAACTGGTGTTTACAGTTTAAGATGTGACACCATTCCCTCCTTCAGATTTGGATTTTATTATTACAATACTTGGATCACAAAGCCAGCTGTATTTCTTCCATATTGGCTAAGTTGACACCTTACTGCTTGTCTTAACACGAGTCTTTATAACCCCAGACACCTTCTTTCTGACAGGCACCATCTGGTTTCTTGACCACACTTTTCTTTAGCACCCATATCTTCAGTGAGGGCAAGTGTCAAAGAGGGTCATGTCATGAGGAGTAATTGTTGTTAGATCAGGGGTAACTGTAAGTGCCAGCCGCCCCAACCCACTCGTATACCTTTGGTTTATATGTGTCTCTCATTCACTTTGGAGACATCATTTTCATTTTATGAGAGAAACCATTATAAATCATCCCCTGGGGAATAAGCAGAACTGTATGAATTGGTTTACGAATAAAAATGAATGACACATATTTGATTAAAATTTATTGCAAGGATTCCAATAATTCATTCTGCTTTGACCCTGTCTGCTGAGAATTTGCATATCCACTGATTCAGATACACTGAATCAAAATCTATAGTTTCACAAGATTCCTCAGGTGACTCTTAAAGATCTCCAAGTTTAGTGGCCCGTTCCCTCTGTTATCCTTTCATTTTTGAACTCCATTTTTTCTCCCTATCCCCTCCACCCCCTCATCTTTCTCCCATTACTGTGTTGCATGCAATGTGTACCTCCCTGGGTTTGGTCCTCCCTCCTTCCCTTACTCTACTTCTTGGACCAATTGCTATGGTATAGGAGTTTTCTCTTTTATACTCACCATACTGTTTCTACTTACCTCAGGGGGCTCATGCAGTACTTCTTCTTTTGTGATTGACTTCGCTTAGCATACTTTTCTCCAGTTCTTCCCACACAGAGATGTGTTTTGTGTGCTCGTCCGAGCTTTTGAGTGAGGCATAGTACTCCATTGTGTGTATGTGCAAGAGTTTGCTAATCCATTCATCTACTGATGGAAATTTAGATTGCTTCGAAGTCTGTGCTGCAATAAACATTGGCGTGCATACCACTGGCTGTGGTTTATTTCTTGCCTCTTCTGGGTATATGCCCAATAGTGGGATAGCTGGATCATAGGGTAGCTCAACTTCCATTTTCATTAGGTATCGCCAGACTGCTTTCCATAGCGGCTGTACATGACCACCAACAATATAGAAGTGTTCCTATTTCACCACATCCCTTCCAACATTTGTTGCACTCTGATTTTCTGATCTGGGATAGCCTTAAGGGTGTTAGATGTCCTCCCCCCCAACCATCATGGTCCCAACTCTACCTTGCACATCCGGATGGACTGGAGAAGGTACACTGGTGAAGAAGGGAGCTGGAGATATGGGGAAATCAGGATGAAAGAGTACTCTCCAGCCAGTGGTTAGATTGGAACTACTGGATGGGTGGAGAGAAGGTAGGGTAGAGAGACGGAACCAACTGCAAGGATCTACACATGACCTATCTGGAGGACGGGCATCGGCGGAGTGGGTTGAGGGAGGTGTCAGGCAGCGTAAGATACGACAGAACAATAATAATTTATAAAGTATTGAGGGTTGATGGGGGAGGGAGAGCAGGGTACAGGGGAGGGGTTGGAAGAGCCGATACCAGGGGCTTGGGGGAAAGGGCGGATGTTTGGAGAATGATGATGACAGCGGATGTGCGAGGTTGCTTGTCACAGTATGTGTATTTATGTATTGGAAAAATGATGTACGAGCCCCCAATAAAATGATTTTTAATTAAAAAAATCTCCAAGTTTAAATCCCCTGTTAAATGATAAGAAAGTCATAGCATCTCTAAGCGCATCAGAGGTTTAAAACGTGCTCTATAATTGTTCACTTTCCGGTGCAGCAAGAGGAAGGTGACCAAGGTCAGGTCAGATTGCGGCTTCAGCCCTTACCTCATCCATTCCTGACGCACCATCCCCGAGCAGGAGATAACGTTGAGTTGCTCCATAAAGTTTCTGCTAAGGATTCTGAATAGCCCATTTTCTAAGTCAAAGATATATTTTACTCAGTTCTCCAGATACATTCACTCTGATTTTTGTGGAGAATGTACAAAAGTGGGAGAGGTGGGGTATCCAAATTAAAATTCTGCAGAGAGGAAGGAGGGAGGACCAGGTGGGCATGAAGCTGTTGATAGTGAGTGGTGGGAAGAAACACAGTGTGTCTCTGGAGCCATGAGAAGCACCACTTTAATTCAGGGAATTCATTTTGCACTCACCTGAGGAATGACTTTTAAAGGCCACTTCCTTTTCCCTTAACCCGCTCTGCTGTCTTCTCAGATTTCTCCTCTTTTTACCCCGGACTAGAAACATCACCTAACACTTGTGAGGATGGCCTTAAAACCAACCACTTTAATGCATATTAGACCACTAAGCTAGGATGTCACTGTTGCCTAAGCAATCTCAAATTCATTTCATTTCTTTGTCCTAGAATGTTATTTGTTGAGATGCTGCTCATGCTTCAGAATCTATTGCAAGTGTATTCTTTCCCATGGTGCTTATCAGACTCATTCAGTTTTAAGAACTGATCTTCTTTTCTCCTTTTAGTATCTGTGAAGTATTGATGGCATTTTTTTAGATTCTGTCATTTTGCTATCCAGTAATTTTTATCCATACTATAGCTCCTATTCACTTGTAAACTGAAAACCTGGTTGAACTTTGTGTTACAACCAGCCATGCTATTTAATAAATGACAAATGCCATAAGTAAATGGATAATGTATCCATGAGTGATATCCATGAGTGATTTCTTCTTCTCAAGATGATTTGAGAATGGCACATAGTCCATCAATAAAAAGGGGTTTTATAAAATCGTGATCATATCAGTAAAAAACACCCAAGGCTAGAGGGATTTTATAAAATCATGATCATGTCAGAAAAAAACACCCAGGACTATCTAATAATCTGTATGTCCAATTACAATGTTCAAAGACATAGAAAAGCTAACATGTAAAAACTACAATTGTATTTGCACTTAGGTAATTACCACTGACATTCAACACCAAAAACATTGGTTCTTTTTATTTTCTATGTTTACTTTGCTTTAGATTTTCTATTTTTAATTTCCACTGTGAATTTTGTTCAAATAAGATCCCTTAAAAGCCACCTATAAAATGGGTCACATAGCATTATGAACTTTGTTTATGAAAGGTTTTATCCTAAAGCTGACATGCAAAAATAGAAATGAAGATAATTCTTTTCAGGGTGCCAGAAAGGCCTCAGCAAGATAAGCAAAAAATAAATTATTAGGGTTAGGTGAAAGTTAAAGTTATATTCTCTAAGATGGCAAATACAGAAATCCAAGGCCAAGGTTTCAAGGGATAGGCAATCTCCTTTATAAATCTTGATCTTGGCACCTGAAACCTTTGAAGGTTTATTAACCTGGGACTAAATTAACAACAATCAAAAGAGACCCCTTCATTTTCATGTGTATGACTGGGGGCTGTGTGAAGGGTGAATTAAATGAAAATTAGAGAGAAGGAAAAAAAAGAAAATTGTTGTGGTGAATTGAGTAAGAAATAATAAATGAGTCCAGGTGGGGTTTTAGATGTGTTAAAGGTACAAACTTCAGCATTAAATCCCAGCAAAAGGGTAAAATCCCCAAGAGAAAAAAATTATCTGTAGGTCAAGAGATTATAACAACGCCATCAAAAATAAGGTGTGGGATGAGCACTTTGATCTGTTTTTGCTGTTTTTGAGACAATATGTAAAGGACAAAGCTGAAACGTTCAACTTAAGACAAGAGAAAAGCACAAGAATGATCTAGCAAAAGGAGGATGAAAATGAAACAATTTCTTGACTTTGCAAAGATGAAGATATTGTGGGAAATGGTTAGGGCACTAATAGTTATCTTTGTCTGGTGTGGTTAGGAACCTATAGGGAGAGCAGACGTGTGTCATGAGGAATTGATGACCTTGGTTTTTCTTCTGAGTGACTCACAAATTGGACATTTACCTTTTCTTTATAGATTTGTTAACAGTTGTTGAATGTGCTCTTGTGACTGTTTAAACTTTAGGCAAAGTGAAACCATTTCTTTTTGCTTAACTTTATAAAGTTTAGCCCTGAAAAAAAATTGGATAATATTGTGCTTGCTTCTTCATGTACTTCCCCATTTTTCCCTTACTTCATTTGACCTGTGAGCTCATTGTACATGAAAGAGAACTTAGTTAGCTAAAAAAGATTCTGCAGTCATTACCCCTTGACTTTCCACGAGCTACAGCATTCTAGCGTTTTCTTTCAATCTTGCAGCGTTGTGTTGCATGTTCACATTTGGTGTCCAGCCAACATCCTTTGGACCTTTGCGCACATGGTTCCAAAGGTTCTCTCTTTGAGTGCACACCAAGCATGGAAAATTGCTTGCAATGGATCCTGAGAATGAGTTTAATCAATTTAATAGCTGGTTTTAATGTGGCATGGTATAACCTAAATGTGAACCTATAAAACCATCCAATTTGGAGATGGATTACTCATCAAACAGGTCCAGTAAATAAAAACACAATCAAGGCTAACTTGGCCTCTTCTATTTAGAGTTTCCATATTTGAGATTATGATTCATAAGAGAATGGGATAGATAAGCTTGAATTTCATCATTTTCTCACTCACCTCTTTAGAATGGCTCATGTTTTTCTGGGTTCATGTTTTTCTCATATGTGTGTATATACATAAATGATTATGTACATGTGTATTTTATTTTCTTGGATTCCAGAACCTTGGGTTTCAGAACACTTTTTTTTGGTGCTTTCTGTCTTTTTATTATCATTCACTGCCCACAATTATATCTACTTATGCTTGTGTTAGATATAAGTGCATTGGATTTGGATATTAAGAAAGAATATTGAATATAATGCAGACTGCCAGAAGGAGCAATACATCAGTCTTAAAAACCACTGCCATTGAGTGAATTCTGACTCACAGGAACTCTATAAGCTGGAGAAGAATTGCTCTTTGTGTTTCAAGATGAAAACTCATGGGAGTAGGCGGTTTGCCTCTTTCCTTGGAAGGGTTAGAAAGTTTGAACCATCATCCCTGCATTTAGCCACTCCGCACTTAACCTGCTGCACCAAATCAGAATGCTTCTTAGAAGAGAGAATAATGAGACGTTGCTTACTTTGGACATTCCATTAGGAAAGGCTACTTTCTAGAAAAGGCCACTTTGTTTTGGTCAGTAAAAATAAGGGACTTTCTCCATGAGCTTGATTGACACAATATCACTAATAATGGGTTCAAGCGTGTCAACAAATATGGAGGCAGTGCAAGATGAAGCAACGGTTCATTCGGTTCTACAAACATTGCTGTGGGTCAGAGCTGACTTTCTGGCAACAAAGAATATCAAGTTCATGTCATTTTCCCTTCTAGACCATCCACTCCCTAAGGTCTAGTTATGTGTCTCACTTTCTCTGTAGCTCACAACACCCATGCTGAGTGTCCTTAATGAAAAGTTGTTTATCTTCATAGATGATGTACTTAACAAATCACATTGTACTTGATGAAGAGTTGGGAAAATAATCCATCCAATACCTAACATGGTAGAGTTACTGTCTTTTTACTTTGTTTGACTGACTGAGATTTGTTAGGCCCTTGAGGGCAAAGAATGCTTTGGAGTTGTCTTTATTATCTTTTTTCTTGCATGTACTATAAGGTCGTATGATTGGAAGGTGCACGCATTCATGAAGAGTGTGTGATTGCCATTCTCAGCATGAAAAGATAGGAGTGCTGCTTAGACAGTATATTTATATGAGAAAGTGTTTGAGCATTATGAGCACAAAGGAAGATGTATGGAGTAGTCATAGAGTACAGGGTTTGAGGGTTCTTGGAAGCCAGATTAAATATAGAGCACATCCAATTTTTATTTATATCATGTTAAATTTATTTTGTATTTATTTTATCTTATGATGTCTATATTATTGATATTTAACTTCAGTGTTCAACTTTGTATATGTGACAGTCTCCAGGATGTCTTTGCCCAGAGGGCCTGGGGTGGAGAAATTTGCTTGCCCCACTGCTCCCTTTTGCCTTGTTTCTCAGCAGCAGGCTCTGACTGTCAGCTGAAGACATTGATCAGATGATGTCAGTTTACATGTCCAGCCTCCTGCAGTTAGGTATGACCGTATGCCAATGCTCTGGCCAATAAGACATGAGTAGAAGTAATCTGAGACTTCTAGGAAGTGTGAAAGTGAGGAATAACTTGCTTGGGAGGGGTTATTATTAAGGTCTTTGTCTTTCTCATGTGGCCGATGTGATGGCTGCAGTTGCAACAATCACTCTATGCCACAAGTTGATCTTTATGCTAGAGTTCGTACACCTGAATGGATAGAGCAGAAAGATAGCAGTCTCGGATCCTGATGTAGTGACCTTCTCAGTTTTATGCTGCTGTTTGACTTATGTAAGGGAAAAAGAAACTTTGATTATTTTTGAGTTTTCTTACATGTACCAAAATCAAACTCACTCTAGTATAAACATGCACACATATACCCACACAGTCCTACTGAGTCCATTTTAATGCTCAGAACAGAGCAGAACTGTTCCTGGGAGTTTCTGAGGCTATACATGATTTAAGAAAGCAGAAAGCCTCATCTTTCCCCCTTGAATTGCCTGGTTAGTTGAAATCAAAGATAATAAGAGTTAGTAGTTCAATTCATACTCCACTATGTCACTACTTAAAGGCTATCTAAAACCATTTTATACTAAATTGCTTTGGTAGGCAAATAACTCTTAAAGACACCTATATGTCTTCTTGAGTCATTAACATATGTCTTACTTTTTTTGGCAGATAAAGCAAACTGAGCAAAGTTGTTATTACCTCATGATTGTGGACTCTTGGCTATAGAAAAAAACGATTCAAAAGATAGTGCAGCTCCCAAGAACTCAAACTTAAGCAATATCAAGTGAGGGAAGGCTACTCTTCATGCAATAAAGGGTGGACCCCAGTTTTCCCTTTATCATCCAGGTGAGCACAGATGTGTCCTCTTCTCATCCATGGGACAGTTTTGCATCCACTGCCTGGCTCACGGTGACTATTACATGATTAAATAAGTTAGCACGAGAACAAACATTTGCAAGTTCTTTGTTTCTACTTTCTCTAAGAACAAGAAATTAGAAAATTATGAAATAAATGAAGCTGATTTGGATAAATAAAAGGGGATTAAAACATTACTATTGATATCTTTCTTTCTTAGTAGAAGTGATGCACATTTTGTCAAGTCAGATTTTTTAACTTTCAAAGTGCCTATCTGTAAGAGTTTCTCAGTTAGACTGTAGAAAATGATAGCTTTAAATTATATTGTTAAATAGATAGGCTTCAGATATGATGATCCGTGGTACCTGGCCATTTATTTGCATATTGCTTAAGTTTTTGTTCAGAATGACTCCATGACAATACTACACAAATCTTCCTAATTGTACTGTGATTACTATAAACTCAAAGCTGTTTTCTTTTCTTTTTTAAAAAAAACTGTATTTTTTTAGCATGTGATTAATTAAAAAACATTTTACTGGGGGCTCCTACAGATAGGATAACAGTTCAAAAATCAAGTCTGTCAAGCAAAGTTGTACATTTGTTGCCATAATCATTTTCAAAACATTATCTTTTTACTTGAACCCTTATTTCCAGTTCTTTCCCCCCTCTCAGCCACCCCCACCCTCATGAACCTCTGATTGGCTAAATATTACTTTTTTCATATCTTGACCATCTGCTGTATCCCTTCATGCATATTTCTGTTATTTGCTTTAATTGCTATTGGCTCCCCTTTTCTCCCCTTCCCCTTATTCTCAAGGTATTGCTATTCTAATTACAGTTTCTGAGGGGTTTATATCTGTCCTGTATTCTATGTGTTGAAAGCTTTTATCTGTACTGATGTATATATTTCAGTCTAACAGGATTTGTGAGGAAAACTTGGGTCATGATAGTGGGGCGGGGATTGGTGCAGAGGAAGCATTAAAGTACCAGTGAAATGTTGTGTGTTGCATTGGTGCTACACTGCACCCTGGCTGAATCACCCCTTCCATGTGACCTTCTGTGAAGGGATGTCTAATTGTCTACAGTCCGGCATTGGGTCTTCTCTTTAACTGCTCTACTCCACATTGATATAACTGTTTGTTTTTGATCTTCTGAGACCTGACCAATTGACACCTCTTAATCACAAAGGCTGATGTGCTTCTTCCAGGTGGGCTTTGTTGCTTCTCTGCTAGATTGTTGCTTATTTATTTCAAGTCTTTAAGATATCAGGTTCTATATCTTTTTTTGTTGTTGTTGTTTTGCTTTTTGGGCATCACTGCCTGCTGGTGGTCGTGGGAGTTACCCAGCGCTGCTCCTGAGAGCCGCCACTGGATTTTAACCACCAAGCCCATGGGCCGCAGTCCTGCACTCAACCACTTATGCCACTGGGGCTCAGCTCCTGCTATATCTTTTAATAGCTGATCACCATCAACTTTCTTCACCACATGTGCTTATGCATCCATTTAGTGATTATCTTTGGAAAATGAGCATCACAGAATGCCAGGTTATTAGAACAAAGTGTTCTTGTGTTGAGGGAAGACTTCAGTAGAGGCCCAAAGTCTGTCGGCTATCCTAATAATTTAGCATCTAAATATATGTACATATATCAATACCTGTGGTAGTTACACAATCTGTTGTCAGTTTTAGACTTATGCATGAAAGGGTAGAGTTTAGCCTGTCAATTAGGTTGTAGTTTGATGACCTCATTTGGAAATGCTAAGGAGATTCATAGTTTGTTGGAAGTGGAACACAGGCTCACTCCTGGGGAGACATTGCAGCTGACAAGGCATATGGAGCTATGCTAGTGCCCTGAATTGGAGGAGCTATGTGGAGACCTCTGCCAACCCTGACTTCTGCCACACCTCTTGCAACACCACTGGATCCACAAGACTTTCCACCCATTGGCCTGTGATCTTCCTGAACTCAGCATCATTGCATGTGTTTTGTGAGTCTGAAGAGGACTATATAGATTGGTATCAGACATGTGGGTTAATATTGAACTTATGGGCTTGATCTGGACTGGGTAGGGGCATTTTCTCAATATTCAATTGCTCTTGTATATATAGTCCTTTATTGTACACATAGAATGCATATGAATTTATTTCTCCAGTCAACTCAGACTAACACATACCCCTACCTTTATATATTAATATATTTACATATGTACATGCCAATATTTATAGCTCTATATATGGCTTTTGCCTCCTAGTTCTTTTCTCTGCTCCCTATTACTTTCTTCCATCCCTACTATCATGTTCACCCTTCGTTTGGTTCTCAGTAATTCCTTTTGGTTACATTATAGTTGATCACCCCCCACCAGACATTGTACACCCTCCTTGCAGTCAATTTTAGATCCTTTGTTGTTCCCTTATTCCTGAGTTTGTTGGCTCCCCACTCCCTTTCCCCCATCTCTTCTTCCATGCCTCCTAAAACAGACAAACAAAACATGGGTCCCGTTTCTTTCTCGTCAGGATTGTTTATCTTGTCTATCTTATGTAGTTCAACATATAATAAATAAGAAAAATAAAGCGGGGGGGGGGGCTATAAATAGTTCCAGGTATGTCTGCTGACTTTTCTGAATGTCTTTCCACCAGATCTGATGTGGTGCCAAGTACTGTCCAGCAAGTCAAAAGTTCATTTTCAGGATTCCTCGGGAACTTCGTGACTTTGCTCTCTTTGCTGCTCTGTTGCACTCCCATGGTGATTTGCCTTGCCATTGGGGCTCAGATTGGACTCAATTCCTACACTGTGTCTCCAGTGTTGTCTCTCATAGCACTGTGGGACAGTAAGGGGATGCCATGTCTTGTATTGGGGCTGGACCTATGATCCTCTCTGTGCATTGATTCATTGGAGCAGGAATGTTGTCATCGAAGCTAGGTGGACCATGATAAGGTCTATCTCTCTCCCCCATAGTTCGCACTTGGGTGATCAGGACCACTCTCCCCAACCTGTATCTGCAGTGCTGTCTTCTGTAGCACATTCTTCTAAGGAGTGGATGAACCTAGCTCAGATTAGGGCTGGTCCAGTCCTCTCTGTTAATTCACTAGGCAGCTTTCTTAATTAGCTTTCTTTATCTGATCCATATGAAATTGTAAATTATGACAAATTTATCAATATAAGTGATATTTAGTTTTTAAGTAATAGTAGTGTTCACATGAATTTTTAACTTCTATCCTAAAATAATCTTGGTTTTATTTTTCAACCAGTAGCATAAGCAATATTTTGCTAGATTTACTTCCAGAAGTGTTTCAAGTACGCATTTTGTCTAAGATTTTTAACTCATTTGGCTGTCAATATATAACAGGTGGCACAAGAAAACAGCCATCTAGATTTATTATTTTCAGCATATAGTTCATATTTTAAAATTAATTAATTAATTAATTAATTAATATGGAAAGAGCAAGTGGAACAGAGTCTGGTACTTAGTTTTTTTTAAAAGCGAATGATATGAATAATTAACATATGGGTTTCAGAAAAGATCTTCATTAATCATTAGCAACTGTTATAAATATTTTAGATTTTTATTAAAAATCTGATGCCAAACATTTTATAATTTGCATGTTGAAGAAAGAGAGTGGTGCTTGGAAAATATTTCATAAAATAAATTCAAAGTCAGCTGGAATTTCAGAACTGAAGTTATAAGTTTTATTCACTTGATCAAGAGTTGAACATATCATGCATTTATGAAGTTAAATTATTATATATTTTATTGCACACACAAATAAGAGATAATTTCTAAAATATCCATATAAGGGTTTCCAAGAGCCTGTGGAAAATTTTTATCTTTTAATTTCATTTGTCCACAAACTTTTTGAAACCCCTTTCATATTTTATTTTTGTTCTCAATGAGCTTTAAACTTTATACAAAATGTAGACTCATTCTGCCTACCGAGCCTTCAGGATGATATTCCCACTCAGAACAGCTGATGCACAGACAGGATCATATGGCCAGCCCCATTATGAAATACAACTTCCCTTGCTGACCCAAGGCCCTTCAGGTCACCAATGGAGAAACAGGATCAGGATCATACCCAGTTTGATCCAGCCACACCATGGCAAAACACTAAGGGTGTACAACAGATTGTGGAGCTCCTGAGGGAGTGTCAAGGATATACTTTAGGGCCAGGATGTGGGACCTCATCATCTCAACTGAGGGACACTCCTGGAGGTCAACAATCAGACCTTGAACTATTTAAAGGTTTCTGTTGTTATTCTTTTACATATATATGGCATTTTTTGTTGTTATCATTGTTTTATTTTCTTTGGCTGCTTCATTTTAGGTTGCCTTTTTTGGGGGTGCATATTGTTATCTCTGCAGGACTGTTTAGATAAGATAGGCTGAATGAAGAGGCTGGAGGTGAAAATGACCAAACTGATGGTTCCCGGGGGGACATGGGAGATGGGGAAGAGGGGAAAAGGAGGTGGTGCTGACCAATCCAGAGATAAGGGAACAACAAGTGATTCAAAATCAGTGACAAGGTGTATGTGAGAGGTCTGATAGGGATTGATCAAGAGTAATGTAACAGAGTGTTAATATTGAAACCAGCACAACAGCCAGCATGGCCACACGGTGGTGAAAGGTCTAAGCAATAGACATTAAGCAGGGGAAAAAAAAACATTCCCAAGGTGCCCACTGAGGACATGTGGGGGTATGAGCAAGAATGGTGAAGAAAGCAGATTCTGTCCAGTTATCAAATGTGTAGTATCTGGGGTCTTAAAGGCTTGAGCATAAACAACCATCCATCCAGCTCAGGAGCAACAAAACCCACCATAAAAGAAGTTCACTTGCCTGTGCGATCATGAGGTGCTGAAGAAATCAGGTATCAGACATCAAAGAACAAAAATCAAAATCAATGGATCAATTGACTCCCGATATCGCTGAAGACAAATGGATACAGAGCCAAAGAGAGTAGCAGAAACAATGGTGCCCAGCTACCAAAGGATTGAATGTCTGGAGTCTCAAAGACTTAAAGATAATTGTGTCGCCATTCAGCGCAGAAACAGCGCTGGGAGAAACACCCACATGGAAGAAACACCAGCATGTGTGATCAAGAGGGGCCGAAGGGAGCAGGTATCGAGCATCAAAGAACAGGAATCACATCATTATGAATGAGGGGGAGAGCAGGGTGGGGACCTAAGGCCCACTAGTGGGTAATTGGTCACCCCTTTGCAGGGGAGTCATGGGGGGAAGACAGACTAGTCAAGGTGCACCTGGGCAGCGATGATACATACATGTTTTCTCTAGTTCCTGAAGCCTTCCTCCCCCCCAACCATCATGGTCCCAACTCTGCCTTACAAATCCAGATGGACTGGAGAAGTTGGTGGAGAGGGGAGCTGGAGATATGGGGAGACCAGGATGGATGAACCCCTTCGGGCCAGTGGTTAGATTGGATATGCTGGAAGGGTAGAGAGAGGGTGGGGTAGAGAGATGGAACCAACTGCAAGGATATACACATAGGCTTCTATTTTGAAGAATGGGCATCAAGGGGGTTGGTTTGGGGAGAGGTCAGACAGAGTGAAATATGACAGAACAATAATAATTTGTAAAGTATTGAGAGTTGGTGGGAAGGAGAGAGCAGGGGGAGAGGGGAAGGGATGGAAAAGTCAATACTAGGGGCTCGAGGGAAAAGGCGGATGATTGGAGAACGATAATAACAGCAGACATGTGAAGCTGCCTGGCACAGTATATTTATTTATGTAATGTGAAAAGCGATGTACAAGCCCTCAATAAAATTATTTAATTAAAAAATAAATTAAAAAAACATTGAAACCTAAATGGAGGCAGAGCACGATAGTGGGACAAGAGGAAAGTAAAAGGAAATAGAGGCAAGAACTGGGGGGTAAAGGGCATTTATATAGGTTTAAATACAGGCATATACGTAGGTGAATATGTGACGATGGGGAAATAGATCAATGGGCATATACTTACTGGGTTAGCATTAGGACAGCAGATGGACATTGGATTTCCACTCAAGTACTTCCTCAGGGCAAGAACATTTTGTTCTATTAAATTGTCATTCCATGATGCTTACCTTCCCGACACGATCACTGAAGACAAATGTATGCATAAGCAACAGTGGTGAAGAAAGCTGATGATGACTGGCCATCAAAAGATGTAGCGTCTGGCATCTTAAAGGCTTGAAGGTAAACAAGTGGCCATCTACCTTAGAAGCAACAAAGCCCACATGGAAGAAGCACACCAGCTTGTGGGACCATGAGGTGTCAAAGGGATCCATAATTAGGCTTCACGAGCTAAAAATCATAACAGTGCATGCTCACCTTCCTGATATGATCACTGATGACAAATGTGTGCATACGTAAATGTGATAAAGACAGCTGATGGTGCCTGGCTATCAAAAGATATAGCATCTGGGGTCTTAAAGGCTTGAAAGGAAACAAGTGGCCATCTAGCTCAGAAGCAACAAAGCCCACATGGAAGAAGCACACCAGCCTGTGTGACCACGAGGTGTCTAAGGGATCTGGTATCAAGCATCAAAGAACTGAAAAATATATAATTATTAATGAGGGGGAGTACAGATTGGGGACCCAAAACCACCAATAGGTGAAGCAACATCCCCTTACAGAGGGCTTGCAGGGAGGAGGTGAGTCAGTCAAGGTACAATGTAGCTAGAATGAAAAATGCAATTTCCCTCTAGTTCTCAAATGCTTCCTCCCACTTACTATCATAATCCCAATTCTACCTGACAAATCCAGCTAGAGTAGGGGATGTACACTGGAGCCAGAAACATGGGGATCTTAGTGTAAATTATCCCTTCAGGATCAGTGGTGGGAGTGGTGATATTGAGAGGATGGAGGGATGGTGGAATAGAAATGGGGAAACAACTTCAGGGATCTACATATAACCTCCTCTCTGGGGTACAGACAATGGGGAAGTGAGTGAAGGGACACATCAGACAGTGTACATTATGAAGAAGTAGTAACTATTTGTAAATTATTAAGCGTTTATGGGAGAAGGGGAGAGGAACAGGAGGGGCAATATGGTCCTGGGGGCCTAAGTGTAGGGAGGATGTTTGAGAGTCATTATGGCCACAAGTGTACATGTGTGGTCTGCATACAATTGATGTATGTATTGATTGTGGTGGGAGTTGTATGAGCCCCCAATAAAATATTTTATAAATTTTAAAAAAGGAGGGGGAAATAGGAGTTTATACCAAGGGTTCAAGTAGAAAATATTTGGAAATATTGGATGGCAACATGTGTACAAGTGTGCTTGATACAAATTATGTATGGAATGTTATAAGAGCTGTAAGAATCCCCAATAAAATTATTAACAAACAAGCAACCCCCCAAATATTATTGTCATGGAATATTAAAACATAATACTATGTATATTTGCCATGAGAAGTATTAAAGGAACTTTGTTAGTTTATTGGGTTATGTATGGGGATGCTAAACATGAAGTTAGCAGTTTGAACCCACCAGGTCCTCCCATCAGGTGTACTGTTTACAGCCTCAGAAACACACGTGGGCAGCTCTGCCCTGTCCTACAGTAGAACCCTGGTACTTGACTACATCAGTACTTGATATAATCGGATTTCGACATGAAATGTTGAGATAATTTTGCATCAGAGCTCAAATAAAACCCTGAAATCCACCCAATGCATATGAGTTTTATACACAAAACCACTTTGTGTTTTGGTCCCTCAGCATTGGTTGGTGTGGTTAGTATGCATTGTGTAAAACTTCTGTCGCTGTATTCCAGGCATTTTGCCATAATTTTCTTAGTTTTTGTGGCTTTTTGTACTGTTTTCAGATTAAAAACATGGGTCCTAAGAAAAAGTTATTTTTTTAAAAAAGAATCATCATGATAAGGAACTGGTTAACCGCTTTATCAACATTGTTGATGATGATTTAGTGAACCCTTTTAGAAAACAGTGGAGGAGATGCCAACAGCAGACCACATTAGACAGGTTTTTTAAAGAGTTAACCACATCTTAGTGAAAAAAGACAAAGAAGGGGAAAAAACCTCCTGAAAAGCAGCTACCAGTTGATTTCATGGAAAGGGTTTCCTCTTCTAAACAGTGCCTCTCTCTCCATACCCCCTCCCCACATCCATGTCCACAGATCCAGATTCCCATCAATCTCAAGGTATGGGACATACTGTAATAATGAAAAACCTTTTAAAATGTTGTTTCTTATTTAAATTATATTATTTAACTCTGAATTTATTTACTTGGAAATTTCTGGGTAATATTTTGTAAAAAAGGGGGCAAGGCTAGTGCAGAAGCTTGATGGTTGAGAAAAGATTAATACATTTTCAGTTATTTCTTTTTTAAAAAAAATTAAATCATTTTATTGGGGGCTCACACAACTCTTATCATGATCCATACATACATCAATTGCATGCAGTCTACATTTGCACATTTGTTGCCATCATTATTCTTGAAACATCCTCCTTCCACTTAGGCCCTCAGTATCAGCTTCAGTTATTTCTTATGGGAAAAATTGATGTGGAACTCAACTGTCACGCGCAGCACGTTCAATAATTACTTAACACTTTTTGACATTTTTGAATGCTTGATTTATTCATTGCAAACACACATCAAATAATCTAACAATTTAAAAATGAACTTAAATTATTACTATGAGGGTAACATACAATTAATTCAGCAGCCTAGCCCAGTTAAACATTACCTTCTTCATCAGTGCATTCACCCCAGGTAGAGTTGCAGAGATCAGGATTCATGTCCCCTAGGTTCCTGGCTCTCTGAAGTCTCAGTCTCTCTACCCAGGTTTACACAGGCAGTTCAGTTGGTCATTTGGCATCATCCTGGGTCTTTTCAGGGTCCCCCAGGCTTTCTGGGGTGACTTCTGATCCACTTATTTATTTCTTTGCTGTGACTCAGAATTTCTGCTGGGTCTTGTTGGACGATCATTTTCTTTCAAGATGGAGCTGCTTGTGTTCATCATTCATGGTCTTGCAAGACATTTCTGTGTCTTTCAAGGCAGTTCTTTATTGCTGTCATCATATCCACCCCCTGGTTCCAGGAAGTGTCATGATCAAGTGTGCTTACAGAAATCAAAACATCTAAAAAGCAGGTTTTTTACACAAGAAAAGAAGCAAAATCAAAATGCATATGATAGCTAAAGTATTAATAAAAGAGCTAAAGATCTAATGACCCAAGTTTGAGGAAAGCTTCCAAAAACTTGTCTTACTCTCAATAAACATTGATCTAAACAAGCTTCCTACATTCCTACTACGTGTATATTTGTGTGGAAAAAATGTTTTTCCAAGCTGGTGCCCAGTCACATGTGAAGCTCATGGGTATCTTCTAAAAAGTATTTAGCCACAAGGATGTGGTTTAGAGTTTTAGCCATTTTGAGGTCTTTGGGCATATGGTTGGTTCACTAAATGGTTGATTTCATCTTGGAAGTGATTAAGACTAGTTATTGATCCTTACCTAAGATGTGTGGCATGATGAAGTCATCTATAGGTGTGTCACCAAAGTTAGAGATGATGTGTTCTGACAACATTTGTGGTGTACACTTGAGTATTGAAGTATTTCCTTGGGTTATGTTATTGACATTTTTAAGCAACAGACATGTGTCTATGCAATCTAGCAATGTGTTTTTCCTTGTTATATGGTCAAAGCATATGAGTTTTGTGTTAGACAAAGTCAACGGAAGTGTCCTATATTCTGGATTCCTCCATGGTTTATCAGTCTTGTAGTCTGTGGCTTTGTCCAATGAGTGCTGGATGTCTTGGCGAATGATCAATGTTTCATCATACCATTCATAGAATTGGCCTTTATCAATAATAAGTCCTACTATATGTAATTTAGTGTCTGTATGAAAACTAATTGTCACCTACTCTGTACGCTATGGGTATTGGTTGTCTGTAAGTGCAAATATTGTAATAGTGCAGGTGTTCAATGAGTCACATCCATTGGGTTGTGTGATATCCAAATTTTATCTTCATATTTCCTTTGGTAGAGAA
>PVJH01010673.1:0-72683 GCA_004026705.1 Nesogale talazaci | reverse complement strand
GGAATTCTAGACAACTGGTCTGTCAGCTGTTCCCAGTCTTTAGTGTCCATCAAAACTGGTGACATTGATGAAAATACAGAGCCTTCGGGCAAAGGTCAGAAAGGTGTAACTTGTGGACCATATGTAACTCTTTCAGTATGTAGGTACATGTGGCTCTGGAGTAAAATTGAAAATGAAATCAAAGCTATTAACCTATTGTAGTTTCACTAAAAGGCTATTATGCAGATTTCAATGATTTGTAAAATTATGAGTTTTGAATAATTTAAAAATCTTGTGAGGGACAGGATTTCCTTTTCTGTCTCAAAAACTGGCCCACCCCTGGCCTAGAGTCTTGCCCGCTGCAATAATTCTGGCTCTCTCGCAAAAGTTCTAATGTCCATCGATATTTGGGGGAAACTTCTTTATTCTAACAACTCTACTGTGTCTTGGACAGACAGGACTGCATAAGTCTGACCTAATTCCTGATCTCAAGAGATTCACAGCACAGGAAGTTGTTCTTTCCCTCTCCAAAAAACTCTTTCTGGTGGGCTCTCCTGCTAACGAGTCCTTGAGAACGTTGCTGAATGTAGAAGATGCTCAGGAAATCTTCTTTGTATAAGGAAAGGAGAGGGGCTGGTGAAAGCAATATGCAAAGCAGCACACACACACCCCTCCCCAAGCATGAGTGAGTTGCAGACAAATCCATTTCCCTGTGAGGAAGGTGTGGGGGGGGGGGTGCCTCAGGAAAGGCTTCTTGGAAGTGGTGAGGTCTGAACCCATCTTTCAGGATGATGAAGGACTCAGGAGAATGCTTTCCTCACAGTGCGAACAATTGTGCAGACGCTGAAAGAGGAGGACAAAGCATGGCTAGTTTGCTTACAGAGCAGGGGCCAGGAAACTTTTGAGGCAGAAGAGCCACTCCTGTTCTGCACAACAATTTTAAAAATGCTTCCAGAGCCATAAATCTGTTTTTTAAAACAAATGAAATCACTATTATCGGAATCCCCGTCCTTTAAAAATTTTATAAATGAAATAATAATAGTTCTATTTTCATTTCCAGAACCACAAGTACATACAGAAAAAGCCACAGAATGCTGAGAGAGCCGCAGGTTGCTGAACCTTTGTTCTAAAGCAGTGGTTCCCAACCTGTGGGTCCCTTTCACAGGGGTCACCTAAGACCATCAGAAAACACATGTTTCCGATGGTTGGGGTCGCCACCACAGGAGGAACTGCTGTCCAGGGTTGCGGCGTGAGGAAGGTTGAGAAGCGCTGGTCTAGAGCACCCTGAGCAAACGTGGACGGGGAGGAATCGTGGCTCTCGGCGGCAGAAGCCATAGGGTCAGGAGCCCCTCCCGCAGGCTCTCGGTGCTGCCTCATATGGCCCAGAGCCGCCACGGTTAACAGATCCTACAGTCGGCAAGTAAACATGCATTTCTGTTGAGTCCATTCCACCTCAGTGACAGCCTAGCAGAGCTTTGCTAGGGAGTTCCACAGGTGTAACCTAGAAAGAATCAAACTGTCTTCCCACCCCCACCCCCTCACGCCTCATGTAGAGCAGCTGGTGGATTTCAACTGCTGGTGTTTGGGCTCATAGCTCAGCATTTAACCACTGGGCCACCCAGGTTCCCTCTCAGTCTGTAAGCAGCAGAGTGGGGGAGGGGTGGGGGGACAGGGAGGAGCACAGCCTAGACTGGGGACTGGGAAAAGGCCCGTCTATGATCCCTATGAGCTGGACCCCAGTCCACAAAGCCCTGGAAGCACCTTGGGGCTCACCTCTTGAATCTCTCCTCAAGTGGGGCATAGGCTGGTTTAATCACAGGGGGAAAGATAGGCAAGCAAGCAAGAAGATGGCCTGTGAAAGGCAAGACACGTCTTTGCTGCTTCCTGGTTATTTATGAGTCCAAGAAATGCGCCCTGTTGTAGCCAGGAACTACGAAAACTGGTGCCTAGGGAGCAGGGAATCTGAGAGGCACGATAGGAGGGAGATAAATCTCTAGCCAAATTCTAAATGGGAAAAACAGGAGTACAAACATTTCCAACTTTACTTCTCTGTCTCCACAGTGCAGTGATTGCCGGGAGGAGGAGCTGTGGCTCTCTGTTCCCCTCAGAGGCAGGTTTCTCATGGCCAGCCCACGAGCAGATGAAGGACGTGACGGTTTGGGACCAGGAGCTGGAGTGAAAGTAGCTGGCTGGCAAGACCACGGGATGGTGAGGCTACCCTCTCCACTCCAGGAATGGGAAGCAATGACACCCATCTCCCCTCTGAACAGGTGTTCAAGAATCAAAATTGGCTATGAAGGTTGTTTTCTTCCCATTATATAATAGATTCCACCCTCTTCACCTGGATGGTTCCCTTTCCTCGTCTTCACAGGGAAAGCTGCTTGAATGAATCTGTTTCCGCGCCACACATTTTGATGCGGGATTCCAGGCACCGGCACCAAGTATGGGGTTGGCGAGGAATGCAGCAGACACCACCCATCTGACAAGCAATGCCCCCAGTGGAGTCAGCGCACTGATTTCCTATCTAGTTTCTGCCACCAGGCCTAGGATGGGCTTCATAAAACAATAAACCGGACAGCTGCAGTGGGAAGGGAAATTAAACATGGAGAATAACTAACTTTGGATGTTTAGAAGGAGCGTCTCTGAGGAGCTGATAATTAAGCTAAAAACCAAAGGTGGCAAAAAATAAGGGAAAGGGAATTCCGGGTAGAAGAAACAGAACTGTAATAAAGCCCTTGGACAGAAACGAGCTTGGCTTGTTGGGAGACCCTGCTGGAAGTTAATGTAGTGGAAGCATGGCTGTAGGGAGAGCATCCAGCAAAATCAAGGCTATGGGATGGCAGCAACAGCTGGCTTTGGACTGCCTTTTGCTGTTCGCCCAACTGCTGAACTGAATTTGGGATTTCCTGATGTGTTCTATGACTCCATTGCTGACCTTCACATAACCATTTTGAACTGATGATCCCTCCGAAGCACAAAGATTACTCGATATATTGCCATTGTCTGAGAGTGATTGATCAGATTTTAATAAGTAGTGATATATCCTTACTGGTATAGTACTATAAAGAGCCCTGGCTGCATAGTGGTTACAGATTGGACTGCCTCTGTAAGGTTAGCTGTTCGAAACCACCAGCCACTCTAAGAAAGACGGGGCTTTCTACTCCCATAAAGAGTTATCGTCTTGGAAACCCATAGAAGCAGTTCTAATCTGTTATATAGGGTCACTAAGAGTCAGTATCAATACAACATCAGTGAATTTTTTTTGGGGGGGTGGGAGTAGGAAGCCCAGCCTTGCTCCTAGAGAGCTGCTGCTGAATTTGGACCGCCAACCCTGTGGGCCACAGTCCCACGCACAACCACTATGCCACAGGGGCTCAGCCCCATCAGTGAATTTTAAAGTACCGTATGCACACATTTTACAACCAGATATACACACACATACAAAGGGGCTTCAGAATACAGGGGAAAACATATTTCCATTTTCCCATAATTTTGACACCTCCTTATATATATGTATGTATGTATATATATATATACACACACACATATATAATTGAATTTTAGATAATTTCTTTTTATAAAAAGTAGTTTCTAGAATTTTGGAGCCAGGATGGATATGAAAACATCAGTGCTACAAAAAAGAGTCCAAGGTTAGATACTAGCTATTGTTTCATTAGAGCTGCATTACCCAATAAAAATACCAATATGAACCACAAATAGGGACATGTATCATGTAAAATTGTCTAGTAGCCATATTAAAATTATTATGGAAAATAAAATTTAATAATATACAAGGGGGCTTCAAAAAGTTCATGAAAAATTAAAGTTGAAGAGAATTGGAATGTTTCCACAAACTTTTGGAAACACCTTCAAATTTTAATAGGAAAGTATTGTCACTTCAAATTGTGATTTGTATAAAAGCTATTACAATGTCTCACTTTTTTAAAAACTCAAAATGTATCCTTTGAAATACTGTGTGTGCTTTAAACTTAACACTACATTTAATTTTTGACTGACCTACTAAACATTTAAGAGCCACAGGCTGCGGTGGCTATCCTATTGTACTGCAAAACCCTGGAGTCTTATCATAGGTAAAGGAGCCAGAACATATATTGATAAAACTTTTTAAAGGGTGAGGTCATTGATACTCAGACTTATAGGTGGAGATAGGACTTTAAACCAAGGTTTCTAGTCAAGTACCCTTTCCTCAGATCATTAGACAACTAACCTTCAGAAGCACCTATCTGCGTTGAAGACTGATTACTCATTGGGCTGCAATCTGAAAGGTCAGCAATTCAAAACCACCAGATGTTCTGTGGGGAAAAGATGGGGCTTTCTACTCTTGCAAACAGTTTCCAGTCTTGGGAACTCACAGGGGCAGTCCTACTCTGTCCTGCAGGGTGGTGATGAGTGGTCATCAGCTCGCTGGCAGAGGGTTTGGTTTGGTGTTGAGGAGTCCCTGAGGTGGTGCCAACAGTCAATGTACTTGACTGTGAACTGAAAGCTGGGAGGTTTGAGTCCACTGGAGGGGCCATGAAGGAGAGGTATGGCAATCTACTTCTGGAGGGAAAAGTTGCTGTGTAGTAATACAGAATAATGATGCATCCACAGAATACATCCCAACGATAAATCTGCAAGACATTCGCTAAATGAAATAAGTCCATCACAAAAGGGCAAATATCACAGAGGCTACTATTATAAAAAGTTACTAACAGGTTCACACAAAGAAAGATAGTTTGGAATGGCTATCGGGGATGAGGAGGGGAGGGAGGAAACATTACTAGCTCAACAGTACACACGTTCATTCTGGGCACAGGAAAGGTAGTATACAATATGCATGAAGTCAGCATGGAACAACTATGGCATAAGAACACAGAGGGGTATGTAAGAATAAGGTAGACTACAGTTAATACTAGAACATACACATACCTGCCACAATAGTAATAACTAACCATAATCCACATGTATGGTAAATGTGTGAGGACAATCACACGGGAGTATTTACAGAATTTATAAACTGAAAACCAAACTCACCACCACCAACGTGATGCCTATAGGACCGGGTAGAACTGCCCCTGTGAGTTTCCTTAATTGTAATACTTTACTGAAATGGAAAGCTTAGACTTTCTCCAATAGAGAAGCCAGTGGTTTTGACCTTTGGACCTTGTGGTTAGCAGTCCAATATATAACCAAGCACTAGACCACCAGAGCTCCTATATAGTATGGGTGAGGATATTTCTATCTATCTATTAGTAAAATCGGTTTTTGTAAACACACGCACGAAAATACATATACTTATCATAGAACACAAAGAAAGCACAGTTAAATAAACTATTTAAACATCAAGACTGAACTACTGGACTTAAAGATGAAGGACCATAGATGCAGAGGACATATACATCAAGAGGCAAATCATAGTTCATAAAGATAATGTTTATCATGTTCATCTGTTTAGTGTCTGAGGGCTTCCAAGCCTGTAAGGAGCAGCTCTTGGTCTTTTCCCACCGAGAGCATAGGAGAAGAAAGAAAACTGAGGGCTCATGTTAATGAATATTTCAAGAGACTAATGGATCACATGAACCATAGCCTATTCTAACCTGAGACCAGAAGAACTAGATGATGCAGCTGCCACTACCATCCATGCTGACCAGAACCTCACTAGAGAGTCCTACTTAGAATGATAAAAATGTCGGGCAGACTTCAAATTGAAAAACAAAACCATACCAGAATTAGAAGTCTGACAGAGGCTGGGGGAACCTCCAAGACCATTACTCTAAGATCAACTTCTAACTTGAAACTCAAATCACTTCCACCTCTTAGCCAAATAACAGATAGGCCTATAATAGAAACATTAACACCAGTAGTGATTGTGCTCTCCATAAAAAACATCTATAAGGTATCTTATGAATAGCATTTGCCCCAAACCAAATATGAAAAGGCAAGGAGGGGCAGGGAAGCCAAATGAATCAAGCAATTTGCGCATGAATTGTTGATTATACTTTGCTGTGTAAAATTTCAACTAAAGCATAATATAAAAATGTGTCTCTTGTTTGTTAATCTTCAAAGTCATAAAGAATCCTAGGGTACTAGTTCTACTCTGACATTGGGGGTGGGGAGCATGAGTTGGAATCTACTTGATGGCATGTGGTCCCTGTCCTGGGGATTGTGATGGAACTCATTGTCAGTACCTTAATTAACCCTTACAAAAACCCTCTGAAGTAAATTTCCCCTTTTCTATATAAAATTACAGATGACCTACATCCTTACATAGTTGGGCAGAGCAAAAAAGATATCAGTTCTTTAAATAAAATAAGGCTATCCAGTTTGCTTAAGGTGAAAAACTGCTAAATTGAGACTATCTTATACATACAGCACATGACTACTTCAAGAATTCAACTAGGAATTTCAAAACCAATTGGGTTTGAAGATGTAAAACAATGATTCTCAACCTTCCTAATGGGGCAACCTTCAATACAGTTCCTCATGTTGTGGTGACTCCCCAATCATTAAGTTATTTTCTTTGCTACTTTATAACTGTAACTTTGCTACTGTAGGAATCGGGCAATCCCTGTGAAAGGGTTGATTGACATTCAAAGGGGGCATGACCCTCAGGTTGAGAAGTGCTGATGTAACACAAGGATAGGAACAGCTTCTAGATATCCATGTCCTAGAAGGGCTGTTCAGCTTTCCAATATCAAGCTTCCCAATACAGTCCATCTTTGCATTGTTCTAAATTCAATGCCAGCAATAAATACATATAATTAGTAGTTCAAGAAAATGACTCAACTACCCTAATCTAGACTAGCCAAGAATGAAGCTCCAAGCTGCAGGTCAGCCAATGCCATTCATTTAAAGATACTGTACATGTGCTAAAGACTGACTAAGTGAGAGGCTCAGGGCAAGAGAGAGCAACCACTCACTAACAAGAGATCCTGGTCAGAGCCCTTGATGGTATAGCTCTTGCCGCCACAGAAACATTTTATTGTGAATTGGGTGACGGGTTTCACAGTGGATCATCAGTTTTTGTTTTTTGCTTCACTGCCCTGGTGGGAGTAGGAAGCCCAACCTTGCTCCTGGAGAGCTGCTGCTGGATTTGAACCGCCAACCCTGTGGGCTGCAGTCCCGCACACAAGCACTATGCCACCAAGCTCAGCCCAGATCATCAGTTTGTTTGTTTTTTTTTTGGGGGGGGGGCGGCATCACTGCCCTCTGGTGGTCATAGGAGCTACCTAGCCTTGCTCCTGGAGAGCAGCAGCTGGATTTGAAGTGCCAAACCCATGGGCCACAGTCCCACACTCAACCACTTATACCACCAGGGCTTAGCCACAGATCATCAGTTTTATAACCAACATTTCCTACACATTTTGTGTCCTCTCATTCAGTACAATTCCTACAATGGACCATTCCTTGTCCTACTTGCTCCCTAGGATTCCTCCTTTTTTCGTAATCCTCTGAACCTTATTCTTGGATTTATGCTGTCATTTTGATCTTGAGTGATTTATCTGACAGGTGACTAGGGGCATAATTTGGGGGCAGGGGTGGGCTAAGAGCCTGAGATCAAGATTTCTAGTGTGATCCTGTGAGAGGCCATACTACTCAGAAGTGTGACAGATGGTTTGCTGTGTTTGTTGGCAAAGAAAACACTCTTAATGGATAGATGCAAATAACCATCCGTTCTTTATAGGCAGCTCAGAGTTGCAGGAACTCCAGGGCTTAAAAACCATTCTATACCCTTCCTTACAATGTATAAAACTCCAAGCTGGTAGAGAAAGCCAGCTCTACATTTTAAAAAAGAAAACCAGGACAAAATATCCCCAAATCTAGCCTGTCAGCACAGAGAACTATTCGCAGTTGGAGGCAGGACTCTGTATTTTTTTAAGCAGCAGACTCCCTCCCTTGCTGCTACCTCCGGGTGCAATTTCTAGTCCTTTCTCCAAGAGAAACATTTGCCTTGCTATAGAGAACCTCTGAGACCTTGTGTGACTGAATATGGATGAAGGGGAAGGAGGCCCTCATCACACCCACCCCCCAACACTCCCAAAGGGAAGCTGAGGTTGGGCCCCAGTAGATCAATTTGTTTTAGGAGGTACTTGGTTCTGAAGCATTTGTTTTAGAAATGACTCCCTGTACCCCATCAATGGTAGCTTTCAACGGCTCTTCCCAGGTGGCCTTGTCTCTTTTAAATTTCATTTCCTGTTAGAAAAGACAAATAGGTAACTGTTCGATGCCACTGGTCAGTCCTGAGTGAGGCAGGGAAGCCAGGGTGAAGTTGATTGGGGGAATAGAGGAACGGGGTGGAGAGAAAGGCACGAAAGACAACCAAGTTGTTTTCTTTTGCTGCTTTGCCTCCTTCCTACAGGAGATGAAAGCAAAGTAAGAGAGACAGTGCTGCCTGGTTGGATGTAGATCCATGGAACCAGAGCCTACAGGCCTTGATGGGAATCCTGGCACTGCCATGCACTTCAGCTTAAGTTTTTTTTTAATACCATGAACCTCTGTTCTACCTCATCAACACCAAAACCAAACCCATTGCCATCGTGTTGACTTCACCTAATAGTTGCCTTATATAGTGTTTCAGAGACTTTGTAAACATGAGAGCAGAAAGCATCAATTTCCTCCAGTGAAGCAGTAGGGGGATTTGAACCACTAACCGTGTGGTTGGTGAGCTGTATTTACCCAACAATGCCAGAAGGGCTCCTTGTTTTACTTGAGGTGATGCGAAGATAATGGACATTTGCAACATGCTTAGCAAGTGCCTCTCATGCAGAAGATATACAGTCAGCTACTAATTGGCCTAGCTGGGATTTGAAACCAAGAAAGTCCATACCATGTTTCCCACTAGAAGACATTGTATTAGGGGACGAGAGTAAACAGTAGATAATAGAGACTCTGTCTTCAAAGAGGCAAGAACAAAAGAGATTTTTTCAACACATTTGGAAGGGGCTTTGATGAAGAGATGCAAGGGGGCTTTAAAAAAAATCAGTGGAGACATTTCCATTACCTTCTAATACCATTTTCTACAAATTCTTGAGGTCCTTCCTATGGGACCACACAGTATCTCACATACAGAACATTTGTGGGCAATGATAAAGGGATTTGATGTGAACTCCATCTGGTGCCCAAGGTTCATCAACGAAGCAGAAACACAGCACTGCGTCTCCTCTGTGCGCTGGAGGGCAAAGAGGAGGAGGGAATGTGTCCAGCGATGCTAGAATGAAGGAGGGAGCCAAATAAAGAGCAGAGGTAAAGGCAAGCCAATCGGAAGAACTGCATGAGCAAAGGTATGGAAGATGGAAATGGAATGGCACGTTGAGGACATGCGAGACCAGCTGTCGAGACAAACAGGGTACAAAGTTTGGAGGGAAGGGAAGGTGAGAAGAGTCGGCAAGAGTAAGATCAGGGGCACTGAGGTTGCCAAGGGAGGGTGGTTCTCTTGTGGGTGAATATTCTTAAGGTTTGAGTGGGCAACTATTGGTCTGATTTGACAGGATCTGAAAATTCAAGTTCAGTCCTAAAATATGCATCCTTCACAATTGTGTCAAAATGTCTACATTTCTGTTTTTTTTTAAACTATGAAGCCCCCAAAATAACCAAATTAACAAAAAGGCAGGTGTTACTTTGCAGTCTCCAGTTGTTGCTGCTATTGATGGGTGCTGTTGATCTGATTTTTACTAATGGCAAACAAATGGAAACAGAGCCAAACACTGGCCAGTACTCTGCCACCTGCACTATTGTCCTCGGTCAATGATGCAGCCGCCGTGTCATCCATCTTGTCAAGGGTCTTCCTCGTTGACTGCCACTCTACTGTACCAAGCATGATGCTCTTCTTTAGGCACTGTCTCCCTTGACATCCTGTCCAAAGTGTGTGAGGCAAAGTTTCACCAGTCTCGCTTCTAAGGGAAATTCTAGCTGTACTTCTTCCAAGACAGACTTGTTTCCCTTGTCGATCCATGGTACTTTCAACATCCTTCACCAACACCCAAACCGTCAGTTTTCCTCTGCTTTCTTCTTCATTATTCAGCTCGACAACTCTCCAATGACTGTATCAGCTCTGCTAGACAGGTTAATTCTCACCACAATCCTATGAGGAATGTGTCTACTATAATTCTGTAATACAAATGAGAAAACAAAATCACAGAAAGAGGGAGTTGCTTGCCCAAATACACACAAACTCCAGCGATTAGAGGCAGGATTCAGACCTAGTTATCTGGGCTACACAGTCCGCTCTTCCAACTGTCATATTACCTCAACCTTATCTCCCTGACTGTTCTTCTCCTTAGTGGACTGTGCTTCCCCACTATAGAACATATGTCATGGATATACATTTCAGTTCTGTTTCTATAACCCCGCACGTGAATTCTAGAATTTCGATTTAATTTGTTAAAGCATATGTTTGCTCCCGTTTTCCACTCCCTCTTTCTACAGGAAACATTGAACATACCTGTATAAACCCTAATCCCCTGCCATCAAATTCATTCCAGCTTCTCGGAACCCTGTAGGACAGCATAGAACCGCTCCCGAGGCTGTCAATCTCTAGAGAAGGCGAAAGCCTCACCTTCTCCCTTGGAGCAGTTGGTAGATGCTGACATGGCAGTTAATCGCGGCCAATGACACCGCCAAGCTAGGATCTAATCTCTCAAAATGGCCTGTTGTCCTTGGTTTCAAGCCTTAAGGTGGCTCTCTCTCCCCCTTGCAGGCTCTACAGTTTTTAAAGTCAATTCAACATCAGTAGTAGATTGTTGTTGTTGTTGCTCCTTTGTGGTTTTGATTTGTTTGGGGGGGAAACCCACATGCCCTGGGGTGTTAAGATATTTTTATGAGTTGGTTTTGGGTTAGCCCTGTCAGGTTCCCATAGTTTAATCTGTTCCAGACCAAGTTGTTATGTTATCTTTTCGGTTTGTGGCTTGTGCACCACATGAGAAGAACTGACCCCATACCCACATCTGGTGGTGGCAGAAGTTTGGAGTTTTTAATAGGTGACTCTTTTTCTACCAACAGCCTAGGGTGGTTGACAGATTTTCACACCAAATCCTCAGCAGACTTTTTCCTGTGTCAGGCGTGGCCCAGCCATTCCTCACTCACAGCCTCGTGTGGGGACTCTGTTTCTTACAGTCTCCCTGCGGCAGTCACCTAATCTGGTGTCAATTTGAGGATTAAGCCTGCAATCTAGCCTGTCAATCTGGAGATAGCCATTGAGACCTCTGTGTGGGCATGGCCTTCTCCTGAGAATTCTGGAAAATCTGGTTCTATTTCCCCCTTGGAGGTGAGAGACTCACTACCCATTCCCTTGGACTGACAAGGAGTAAGGCTGACTCCCTGTGAGACATCCGGGGGGAGAAGTCACATGGGTTGACCCTGATGGAACCAGACCTCTGAAGCTGGAAAAGGCACACAGAGACCTGTGCCAGTGCTGAGATGCTTACAGAGAGGCCCCCCCTGCCAGTGCTGAGATGCTTCTACCACCACTGAATACATGAGACTCTGCACCCACTGGCTTCTGATTATCTGGTGTCATTGCATGTGCTTCATGAATCTGAAGAGGGCTTTATAGACTGGTATCGGACATATGGGCTAATATCGGGCTTGTGACCTTGGACTGGACTGGGCTGGGATGTTTCCTCAATGTTCAATTGCTCTTGTACATAAACCTCTTTCTCATACACATATGAGTGTCTACAGATTTGTTTCTTCTGTCTACCCAGACTAACACGTGCCCCATTGAACCCTGAAGCAGCAGTTCCTGTGACCATGGACTTCCCCTATTTTCATATGGCTGTTTATCTAATTCCTCGTCACATCCCACATACTTGCTACATCCCTGAATGCTTTCTTTATTTTGTGACACCTGGAGATGATCCCTTTGGGGGCACCAGTCTGACAGCAGATATTTTTAATTGTATATATATAAATTTATTCTATTATATATATATATATATATATATATATATATATTACTACTATCTCTTTGTATTTGGGAGAGGGTGTCTCTTGACAGCTTAATCTACAATGTAGATCAGAAGGTTGTGATTGTACATTCAATTAGTCCACTAGGCTGTGTGGCCATGGAAGACATGGCCCTTTCTTTTAGATTCAGGACATGGATTTAAATCCATAGCATTCCCAAATCAGAGTTGGAATCAATAGGACTTAATCTATGAATGAATGAATGCATACATCGCCATATCCTCTCATTTTCAATGGGAGTTAAAAGACCAGACACTATCTTCTAGAGAAAGATGACACCAAGAAATCTTGAAAATAGCCATGTTGTCAAGAGGGCTGTACAGACCCAAGCAGGATTTTGAACTCTGACAAACTCCTTGTCAAAGGCCAGTCCTTTGGCCACCATAGGCACTATTCTATCTTAATTAGCAACCACCACTGCTAACTCTAGTGCTGGCCATGTGGAAGTTCCAAGCCTGCCACATTTGGTTCCTCACCGGTGGCTCTGCTGGCTTCATATGCACATGCTGATGTCACCCTAGCGTGGTAACTGGAACTTGGCGAGTAATATGCACTACACAATGACGTCATTGCTATTGGCTCCAATTAAGTCACAAACTTCAAGTGCCTAGAAAATGCCAACACTTGTTGGATGCCTTTGAATCCATTCCAGGTAGCAGAGTAAACTTCTCCTGAAGTTTCCCTTGGTTGAAATCTTTTCGGCAACCAACCAAGAGGCTGTATCTCCAGGGAGCCAGAACTAGGCTCAAACTACCCACCTTTTGTTCAGGAGCCAAGCACTTAACCATTGTGCCACCATGGCTCCTTAAGTTCACACTCATGTCCTTTGTTCTACAAACATTTCTCAAATCATATTTATTGAAAGATCTATTGCTTTCCAGGCATTGTGCTAAGTGTGGGGATGAAAGAAATGCTATGCAGTCCCTCGTTTAATCTGCTTCATAAAAAAAGTCCAAATCAGCTTTGAGATAAAAAGATTGATTTAAGAGGAAAAGATACCTCACCTCATCCTGCCATCCTAAAGTGTCTGATTCCATGTAACCAGCCAAGATGAACCTATTCTTTGTTTTTGTTATTTTGTAAAATAAAAATTTCTTCCCTCAGAAAGGAAAAACAACTTACATGGGATATTGCATTTGCAAACAAAAAGAGAGCTGCCACATTTCAGTTTTCTTTACTATTGTAACCCAGAACCTACAATAATGTTGGAACTACAGTGGACATTTAAAACTTGTTGAATGTATTTGCACACATGTGTATGGATGTGGCTATCACCAAACACGGTTCACTCAAGGTCCCACACATACTATTATCTAAGAAGTTCCTATAAAAAGGAGTTTTTGCCATGAATGCCCCCCCCCCACCATATATGTATGGTGAGACAGAGAGAGAGAGAGAGAGAGAGAGAGAGAAATTTCCAGGCCTAAGGGTGAGATACACAAAAATAAAAGTCATCACACTCCAACAAAGGGAATGCTAAGACCTGAGCAAAGGGGTATGGGAGTTCCAAAGATGAACAGTGCACTTTGCATTGCGAGATCAGACTGACGAGATCATATAGACCAGGTTGGCATCTTTTGAGAAGAAAGAGTCAACTCAATCCCTCGCAACAATTTAAAACTTAATTGAGAGTTGTACATATATTTTTACAAAGAAAATCGCCATTTTCTGAGTAACATCCTTTAATTTTTTTCAACTTTACTTCAGAGCCACAGGCACCTGCTGAAAGAGTCGGATGTGGTGCGTGAGCTACAGCTTGCCAACCTCTGTGATCGATGGTCTGCTTGGTCTTGACAGAAGGACAAGTCATGTGGACTTGTAGAACGGAAGGCCAATTCAAGTGGAAGAAAGGGTTCCATAGCAAACACAGTCAAAAAAGCACAGGAAACTCAAGAGAGGAAACAGTAATTCAGCTGAAGCGTAAGGTGCACAGGGTCTAAAGAGAACTAAGGCGGGAGAGGTGGACTGGGCAGGATGCCAGGGGTTTGGGATGGCCTGACTTTCCTCCACACCGGGACACGGTATCTCTACAGAGTAGCCAGCTTTGGCATCCGAGGGCCTTACTCCTGAACAACAGCCCTCAGAGCAGAAAGCTGCTCCGCACGTGCCCCAGGAAGCTGCCATGTGTAGGCACAGGCAATTACCAACATTCCAGATACGCTGTCCTGCACCCTGCATGCACATCAAATGCTTCTTGTAAAAGGTCACCCAGCAAACAGCTCTGATCAATCCTGGCTCCTGCTGCATCAAATCCCCTAAATAAGATCCACGGGCTTCGGGGTCGGGAAGGTCAAAAACGACCCTATTTCACATCTTGAAGCATTTTTCCCATGTGGAACATTTTAGAGGGAGAAAGGAAAAGAAAGAGGGAAGAAGAAAGCCTTTCCAGAAAGAATAGAACGTCACGTAATGAAATGTTAATCCCAACGAAGTGGGATTTATTTTGCCTCCCACCCTGCATTGATTTCAACTAAGGCCACGGCTGGATTGGAAATGGACTTTCTCGCCTGTCCGCCTCGGCTTCGTGCCCTCCCCCCCACCCCACCCCCCGCCCTTCCCCCCCTCCCCCCAACCTACCTTTGTCGAGTTCACTTGAAATGTTCCATGACGAGGTAGGCATGAACTCAGCAGTGACTGACAATTCAGTTTCTGAAACCAAAAGAATGGAGGGAGAAAGACAAGGTCAGTATTAATATAGTTATATATGAGCTGTTAGACGCATTACTGGAGATTTCCAAAGGCTCTCCTTTCTGGAACAGACGGCTGCAATCCCATCGTTCCTGCAGGGGAAGGGGAAGGGCTGGGCTGGATCGCCAAGCAGAGGCGGCCCTGATGAGCAATCTATAAGCCAGGCTGGAAGAGTTTTATTTTAAACCACTGGCTAGGGCAATAGCAAAAAGTGACTTCATTAGCAGCAATAATAATAAAAATCTGCAGAAAATAACAAACTGTATCAAATGCACTGCATCCTTTCCTTATAAGAAGATAGGGCTTAGACAAACAAATTCAATCCCCCTCCATGAAGAATAAGAACAGTCATATTCCTGCTGCCCAGGTCATTTGATGTGCTTGTTGGTTGGTAGTGTTTTTGTTTAACAGAGAAATCCACATCTCTATGCTGAAACCTTAAAACCACTAAAACCTGCAAATTGTTTAAACATAGTCATCTCTGTATGAATTATAAATTTGTTGTAATTAATGGTAATTCGTGAACTGAAGTTAACTTGAAACATGATTTTCGAAACTATTTTGAATTCAAGAAAATGAGAAATGAGAGCTAAAAAATGTTTTAGTAATCTATAGTAATACATCAATGATCTTTTTGTCATTACTTTAGGAAATTTAAGCCAACATCCTGTTGGTATATTTTGATAGGGTTGAAATAATTTCTCCTTAGACTCTCTCTCTCTCTCTCTCTCTCTCTCTCTCTCTCTCTCTCTCTCACACACACACACACACACACACACAATACCAACAAATCATCTTGGACATACACACAGAGATAAGCCATGTTCCTTTCTCTCCCTCTTTCTTCTCTTCTCTCTCTCTCTCTCTCTCACACAGCATAGCAACAAATCATCTTGGATATACACACAGAGGTGAGTCATGCCTCCTTTCTCTCCCCTTTTCTCCTCTCCCACCAATCTCTTACACACACACACACACACACACACATTATTAAAAACCACATAAAAAATCAGTTGTTGGGCTGACTCAGCAACTCCTTGTGAGTCAGAGTAGAACTTGCTCCTCAGAGGTTTTCGGTGGCTTAGTTTTTGAAAGGTGATAACTAGGCCTTTCTTCCAACATGATTCCAGATGGACTTGAACCTCCAACTTTTGGGTTAGCAGAGGAGCACACTAAAACTATCTGCGCCACTCAGGAACCCCTGCAAGTATGACAGAATACTAATGTTGGGTGGGATGCTGTGCTGACAAGTCCAGGATCATTAGATATGTGACCTAAATGCTGTCAATTCCCCTTCTACCACACTAGTGCAGACAGACTTTCTACACCAAGTTACAGTCCCAGAAAACCACAAGGGAAGATCTCTCCTACCCCATAGGGTTTCTATGAGTCAAAATAGACTAAAGCAATGAGTTTGGTTTGGGAAGCCTGGGATGTGCCTTAGAGCTCCATTAAAAACAGATCTGAGTTGGCAAGGGAGATGAACTTCAGGAAATGGGAGAAATGAGATTCAAAACCAGGTCCATCTGAGTCTACGGCCCACACATCTCCCAGCAGCACATACCGCCTAGTGGTCAGACTCTGTGAGAACCAACTTTTTTCCATCTTACCTCTGGCTTGACCCCTTCACTTAGACAAATACACTTTTGACATGTCCTTATTTACTGATGGTGACTGCTTGCCAAATGGCTCTAGAAGTCACACAACATCACCGAGGAAGCTTTGCCAAGCACATGACTGTTACCCACTGAGACCTTTCAAAGAACCACTTGTCCTATGTTTAGAGGGTCTCCAACCAACCGGTCACCCCCGTTTTTGCAGCTCTCTTAGGTTTACCTGATTCCTTGCCCTAGACGAATGTGGGAAATGGAATAAAACGATACATACTAGCCCATCTATCCGGAGTCAGGAACAGCATAGATTCTCTTAAGGGATTTAAAGCAAGTTGGATAAGCCCTTGGGGCTGAGTGGTTAGCACCTGGCTTCTATAGGTCAGTGGTTTAAATCCACCAGCTGCTCTGTGGGAAAAAGACGTGGCCATCTGTCTCTGCACAGGTTAGCAAATTAAGAGCTTTGCAACTGGGCCAGTAGGTAACCTCATGATGAACACAGAAAGGGCTGAAGTTGTGCAGGGTTTCTACTTGCTTGGATCCATTATCAACGCTCATGGGAGCTGCAGTCATGAGATCAAAAGACACATTGTATTACGTTAGTCTGCTGCACAAGACCTCTGTGGAAAAGTGAGGGGGTTACTTTGAGGACTAAGGTGTGCCTGACCTAAGCCATTTTATTTTTAATCACCGTCTATGCATGTGGCCACCGCTTTTCTGTCAGTTGGTCTTACTGTGGTGGCTTGTGTGTTACTGTGATGTTGAAAACCGTGTCACTGGTATTTCGAATGTCAGCAGGGTCCCCCAAAATGAATAGGCTACAGTGGAAGGTTCAGACTAAGAAAAGACAACGAAGAAAGACTCCCCTTTTCGAAGGAAGGACAGGCTGAAAACCTTCCACAGACCTTGAGACCACACAGCATTCCATTCCGCTGTGTATCGGGTTGCTGTGGGTGGGAACCAACTTGATGGCACCTAACCACATGCATGTGAAAGTTGGCCATTGAGTCGGGAAGACCAAGGAAGGATGAATGCATCTGAATGGTGGCACTGGCGAAGAAGAGTGGAAGCATTTTTGATGGTAGATCACCAACAACATCAAGTCGGTCTGGGAAGAAGTACAGCCGGAATGCTCCTGAGAAGCAGAAGCGGTGAGACTGTATCTCACATACTTTGGACATATTATGAGGAGAGACGTGTCCCTAGAAAAAGGCATCATTCTAGGTCACGTAGACACAGTGTCTGCCACAATGGGCTCCAGCGTAAGAACAATTGTGCGACTGGCACGGGACTGGGAAGTGTTTCCTTCTGCTGCAGTGGTCACTAGGAGTTGAAACTGCACCTGACAACAACAAGAAAACATTCACAGGGACAGATAGCCCCATGATTCTCCCAAGGAACAGTTGGTAAGTTTGAACTGCTGGCCTTAGAGCTAGAGCTGTCCAGTGCTTACCCAGCACCACCCTTCTTGGGAACAGTATGGTATGTTTGACTCTATTCTATAAAAATGTTATGAATCAGAATTGACTTGACAACAATGGGTTTGTTTTTTGAAGTCAGTTGGGTAATAAGACAGATATAACAAGGTACATACAAATTTAAAATAGGAAACCCAAAAGAAAAATTTACCCAAGAAGGAAAGAAAACACTTAACAGTGTCTTTGGTGTCAGCCACTCCTCCTCTGGGCAGGTAAGACAGGCCACGGATTCACCGGGATGAGCATCGATATTTCAGGACCCTCCAGGCGTGGCTCTCTCTGCATTTCCACCTTGATCCCGCCCTGCCCCACCCACTTTGGCTCTTTGAACAATGGCCCCTCCTTTGCAGTCCTATGAACTATTGTGGTTTACGTGGCTTCTAAAAGGCTCTGCAGGCACTCCAGTACCCAGACTTCGGGGAGCTTGGAAATGGGCAGCATAGCAGGCAGGGTGGCATTTCAGGGGAAGCAAAGGATGGGGAAGTGGGGGGATTAGGACAGACCTTGACTACATTTACATTCAATGTTTTCATAGCTTCATCTTACTACTGCTCACAGTTGAATTGCCAGAAATGTAGGTCTCACTTTACAGCACTCATTTTTTAGAAAGTTAGCTATATGTCACTTGCTTTTCCAATGTGAGTGTGAATTGCTGATGGAATATAACTTGGGACTGATGACAAATGAGTAGATTTTTGGCACTGCTAATGGTGAAATTGTCCCCCCACGTGTCCCTGGACACTTGTTCCCATGCGGTTCTTGAGCGATGGCAAAGATCATTTTGATCCACAAGTTCATTAAACAACTAAGCTGATTCTGAGGAGTGTTGTCCTCTGCCTTAAGTCCCCTTCCTTAAATAACCTCAGGTTGAGTTTCTCCTAAGAAAATAATCATGATAACAGATAAAACTTTTAAAAAATATGAAACCTTGAAAAGGGCACATTTTTTTTGCTTCAAAGAAAGACCAGTTGCTAGATGTGAAAAATTTCATATCAGGCATGCCCCTCACAAAAATTATGTTTAAGACGTAGAGACGACACACACATAAAAACAGAGAGAGGCTAATCTTAACTGTGCACATCTCAACTTGAGGTCTGTTGACTCCATGCTTCCCTGTGATGTGGAGACTCGAGACCCCATCTGTCTTGGCCTGAAGGGATCTCTGCTGACAAACCCAGACTTCTCCTGTGGCCCACAGGCACTCCCCAAAGTAGACTGGGCTTTCCCACGCATCTTTAAAACTAGGACGGCAAGGTTTTGTGTGCTCGTAAAATCAACGCGATGACCAAAAATTAATATGTACCCTAAGGAGGCAGTAGGCTATGTCAGGGAAGTGTACACCAATGCTGTAATTCCAATTTCTGCCACTAACTAATCTGCCTCATTTTATAGTATTCATTTACTAGAAAGTTAGCTACGTGTCATTTGACTTTTCCAATGAGAGTGTGAGTGGCTGATTAAAATATGTGGGCAGGGTTCACAACCTCTTGTTTTCTCCCCTGCAGAAGGAGGACAAAACAGAGCACAGCTGATGCTGTCAGTGTGGGCTCACGGCATGCCCAGATGACAGAGGAGAACTACACCCACAGGGTTCTCTAGCACACGGTCTCTACCAGCTCTTTCTTCTGTGACACTGCAGCGTGGGTTTGAATCCCCTATCTTTCCGTTAGCACTTGACTTAACCCGTATCCACCAGGGCTCTTCGGAGAACAGTCAAAAGCATTCCTGTGGTCCCTTCTGTGTAGTAAAACATCTGTGGAGTCCACACTGACTCCTAGGAAGCCCAGAGAACTGCCCCATAAGGCTTCCTTTGGGGTAAGCTTTTTGGAAGCTGACTGCCACATCTTTCTCCCACAGAGTAGTTGATGGCTTGGAACCACTGATTTTTCCCCTAGTAGTCTAACCATGGTGCCACCAGTGCTCCCTCAGAGGCTTGTCATAAGGGCTAGCTAATGGGTCTCATAGGTTCAGCAGGGAGGGAACATTGAAGAAGCATTCCTGCCATCCCTCTGACCAGTCAGACAGATGGGAGCCATCCTCTCCAGGAACATCCTCGGTTAGCTGCTCTTCTCCATTTTTTTAAATAATGCATTTGCCATGTTTCTCTCTCTCTCTCTCTCTCTCTCTCTCTCTCTCTCTCTCTCTCTTTTAAAGAAAAACTGCATTTCATAAGCCTTCCTAATCCAAGCCAGTCTTTTCATTCTGTGAGGTTTTCCTAAACTGGCCACCAATTCTCTAAGAACATAAGTGTTTTTATGTGGTTGTAGACAATTTAAGCAAATCAAGCATGTTTTAGAAAACTCAAGCCCTTATCTTTCCCGACCTCTGTAGGAGGGCAAACCTCAAAAGCTATTCCTCTACCGATTTGATCAATAGAGGCTATTATCTTTGCAGTTTCTCTGATGATTGACTTTTTGGCATGGATTCTACAAAGCCATAAGGTTTTGGTATTTAAGCCTGAACAGTGGGAGTGTTATTTGGAGAAAAGGAGTGGGAGGGGGGTGTCTGGAGGGGGGGAACCATGTCTTGAATCCTCCTCATTGATAAATGCCTGTGCTTTCTTTGAGCACTACTGGTTCATCTCAGCAGTTGGCAGGTAGAGACTCAACGTTCACAGGATGTGAAAGCTCTTCCAAGAAGCACCCAACCATGCCACATCCTGCACACTGATCCAGGGATGCATGTGGCCTCACAGACTCACAAGACTAGTGGGAGGTCCAGAGGCCACAAGTGCCAAGGGCAAGCACAGCCAGTGGCTTGCTAAGAGGAAGAGCTACCCTATTGTCTTCCTTAACCAGGGGGCTCCTGAATCCCAGAAAGTTCTACTCAGGTGAAAGTCAGGCTAGGGGCTTGTTTATCACCCTTTTCCACCTTAGAGCCACAGGAGTCTGTGGAAGTGTTATTTTAGGGTACAGCAAAGGGTTTGCAGGAAGAGAAGAAGAGTGTAAAGCTGATGACGACGCTTCTTCAATAGGAACAACTCTGCTCTCTGGCACATACAGTCATGGCCAATAAAAAAAAAAGAGTTTTACACTTAAAAAAATAAAACAAATTGGTTGTGCCTATGTAGTTCATTCTCCTTGCTGTACAGATCAAGAAAGGGAGACCCATTGCAGCCTAGTGACCATTGCTACTTTCTGTGGATAGATCACAAAAAATCTAAAGTAGAGTCAGGCCTATGTGGCCACACTGCCTTTTCACTGAGCTTAATTTTCTTCAAAATGAGACTATACAAGTAAGAGTTTTGTGGCCCACTAAATCCATTGGACCAAACCAAATAACCAAACTCACTGCCACTGTGCTGATTCTGACTTTCAGGGACCCTATAGGAAACCTTGTAGGTTTCTGAGACTGGAGACTCTTTACTGGAGTAGAAAGCTTCATCTTTCACCCAGGGGATTAGATAACTTACTAATAAAGTAAATAAGGTACATGGAACTCTTACGGGGCAGACCATTAAAAAAAAGGAAAAGGTATACGGCATATGGAAGCTTAATAAGGGAATTGATCAGTTGTGCTATATTGCTCTACTCAAGTCTCCCCTCAATGCAAGAACACCTTCTTCTAAGAATCTGGCATTCTGTGATGCTCACCTTCCCAACACAATCACTGATGGCAAAATGAGTACATAAGCAAATGTGGTGAAGAAAACTGATGGTGCCTGGCTATCAAAAGATATAGCATCTGAGGTCATAAAGGGTTGAAGATAAACAAGCAACCATCTAGCTGGGAAGCAACAATGCCCACATGGAGGAAGCACACCAGCCTATGTGATCATGAGGTGTTAAAGGGATCAGGAACCAGATATCAGAACACCCAAACCAAATAATCATACCAATGTGAATGAGGGGGGCTGGAGCGGAGACCCATAGCCCATCAGTAGACAATTGCATATGCCCTCACTGAAGGATCACAAAGAAGGGACAAGCCAGCCAGGTTGTAGCATAGCACCAATAAAACACAAAACATGCCTCTCCTTTAATGCTTCCTCCCGCCCACTATCATGATCCCAGTTTTATCTGGCAAATCCGGCTAGACAAGAGCATATACACTGGTACAGATAAGTGCTCTCAACACAAGGAATCCAGGACAGATACAACCATCAGGAACAATAATGAGGGTGGCGAGACCATGAGAGTAGTGGGGAGAGTAGGGAGAAAGAGGGAACCGATTGCAATGATTGACAATGCTTAATCCCCCCCACCCCCCACACACAGGGTGACAAACAACAGACACGTGGTGAAGGGAGCCAGCAGATAGTGTTAGATATGAAGATGATAATAATTTATAACTTATCATGGGTTCATGGGGTGGGAGATAGAGGGGGGGGGGGAAGGAGCTGTTACCAAGGGCCCAAGTAGAAAGAAAATGTTTTGAGAAGTATGATGGCAACATATGTACAAATGTGCTTGACACAATGGATGCATGAATTTTTATAAGAGCCCTCAATAAAATGATTAAACAGAAGAAGAAGGATAAGAATAATGCATATCCTCTGGACCTGTAGTTCCTATGCTGAGAAATTTTAGACTCAAAAAACAAATAGTTGTAACACAAGATGGCGAGAAACAGTGGCAAGTATGGCACAGAATCAGCATAAGCAGAATGAGGACCCTGGCAAGAGACAGTCTGGTAGCTTTCCTGTCCTATAGAGCGAGAGAGCTAACTGGCTGCTTTGGGACCGGGAGCTGCTAATGGATTGGGGTGTCTCCAGGCAGTTTTCCATGAAGCTGGATTTGGCTTGCGAACCCTTGAAGCAAGAGAGCTGATCATCTCAGAGGCAAAACTTACTGGTGGAAGACACCTGCCCTTGGGAAGGCCTGAGAAACTACGCTGGAAAAAAGAGCTATATCCTCAGTTGTTCCTGATCCTGGATTGTAAACTAGTATTTCCCTAATAAAGCCCACAACAACGAGTATTGTCTGTGAATTTTGTGTAGTCATTGCAATGAATGCTTGAACTCGTCAGAGGAATAGAGAATACTATGAGAGAGACAATTGGCCTAGAATTTGGTAAAAAAAACAGTTGGAAGGAGTAAGGAGGAGGGAGCTCCAAAACAGTGGTGGAGAAAGGAAAGGAAAAGGTAATGGAATTTTCCCATGATCTTTTTGAAGCCTCTCATCTCTTGAACCTTCTGGTTCATACGACTTTGCCTTGGGCTCCTGCTGAGATGGACTTTTTCGTTCCCCTGTGAAGTTAGACGCTGACCAAGAAGAGACGCTGTGGCTGCACCAATGTTCCAAAGAGCAAGATGATGGCACACCCTGTAACCTTAAATATCCACTCTGCTATCCCACTACACTACCTACATTGTACGATGAAATAACACATTGTTACAAACCTGTAATCACCATGTAAATAGTATAATTATGTTGCATTATATTGTATATGTGAGAGAAGTATTAATTTGGTAAAGAAAAAAATCACAATATACCAAAATTTTTGGTATTTTTCATATTCGTATGCTGAGAGAACTGGGGGGAAACCTGGTTCAGTTTTCTCCAGGAGGCAGGGTTAGCAACTGTGCTCAGAGATTGTCTTTTAAAAGAGGGACCATTATTATTCTCAGTGGATGATGGACGAGCATGAGGCCGAGGTCATTTTACTTATCTACTCAGCTCGTTGGAGGCCAAGGATGCTGACCAATGCTGGGCAATCTGACAGCTAAGCCCCTATGCTACCCCCTGAGGTGGGATGGCGTGACATCAGCAAAGGGATGATAAGCACACCCACCTATATGCTCTTTGGCTTAAGCCCCCTTCCATTTCCAAGGTCACATGTGAAACCCTAAGGTTTGCAAAACACAGTTGGAGAAACACTTCTCAAAAGCCTTCCCTCCATTCAGATCAATGCTTGGTGAACTAATTCTAAAATCCCAAAGGGATGGTGGAAGACATCAAGCAAGAAGGGAGGACACAGTCTCGATGACATGTACATACGTTTTCTCTTTGGGAAATATTGTTTGGGGGAACTAACACTTCCTTCTTGAAATCTGTTCCGTTTGAGCGGATCATACGCAGTTCCAGGTGTCAGGGAATTACGTGCTGCCAAATACCACCACGGCATGATGCAGTATGAAGGGAGGACTGCACACCACTGGGCAGTGTTAACGTTGTGTGGGGGACCTGCGTGAATCGGAGGCATCTGATTTCACCATGGCAGACAACAGCAACCAAGACATGTGTAAGGACTAGGAGAGAAAGGCTTGGCCTGGCCCTTAACACTTCCCCCAAACTCAACGCACAACCAAGAAGGAACAAAGCAACACAAACGGGCGATGTCAAAGGGAGTGACGGGCAACAAAAATAGTTAAGAGAAATGGCCTCCCTATCCCGACTGAAAACACTAAAGGCACAGAGTAACAACACATCACAGGACCAAGACAGAATGCACTGCTGAGGCTGAAAGAAAAGGAAAGTTTTAGGCACCAACAAGGAAAAGAAAAGTAAGTAGGAGCTGAAGCTGAAAGCGTCTGTGAATATAGGCCTGTGGAACTAGGGATGCAGTTTTTATCCTCATCTGAAAACCCAGGATAGGGCCCTGGGCAAGAGAAGGAGCTGAGCTTCCAGACTGAAGTCTCTGCTGAACTTGCACTACTGGGCTGAGTGGGATGAGGGATGGGGTGGAGGTTTGCCCATCCTGAGAAAAGCCTCAAAGCACTTGTCCCAGTGGCCCAGAGAAGCTGTAATCTATTCACTTGTAGTCAATCCAGGGCTTTGGATGGAGAAAGAGTCTCCACAAAACATCAAAAGAATGTTCCCATGCTGACTTATTTGCCTGGGGCAGGCAAACAAAGCCAAGGCTTTAACATAGAAACGAGTTGGCTACTTTTAAAGTTCTAGGCATAGAAAAGCAAATGGAAAAACTATTTTATAAAGACACATTAAAAATATAGGGCACATGGGTCTCCCACACAAAAAGAATCTCTGCAGATCATGAAATCGTACATTTTTCAAAGACTGATGTTTAAGGCGATTAAGGAGAGTCAGCAATCACAATAATGCAATATTAAGTACCCAAGAAATTGAAATAGGAAATCTAAAAGAAATGAAAGATTAAAGTACTTAAAATGATTAGAAAAAACAATTTAATATGGAAAAAGCAAAACTGTATGAGAAAAGAACAAGTATATTAAAGAAAAAGACTTCGTGTGATATATATTGTGACCAGACTGAAAAACTCAAACTATTGGTCATGCAAACAGCTCAAAATACAAAGTGATAACTGAAAGGTAGGTGAGAAACCACATAAAATGAATGGCCATGGAGTCATTGGGAATATGAAAAAGAAGTTAAAGGATATAGAGAGTTGAACAAGAAGGGCCAAGATACAACAAATAGGGCTTCTTGCGGGGGGGGGAAATACAAAGAACGAAGGAGTAAATATGTGAAGAGCCAATGACTGAATTCTCATTAGAATTCAAAAACAGTGTCACTCGAGTCAAACAGCGTATCCTATCTTGAACAGAATGAATGAACAAAGTCCCGTGTGGATAACACTGTCCTATCTAAAAGCAAATATACACTTTGAAAGCAGCAGGAGGAAAGAAAAGGATTGTTTCTAAAGTAATAAACATTTCTGGATAGTGGACCTCTTATTAACAATAAGTGACAACAGTATGAAGTTGAATCCACAAGGAAGCAGTTGTCTGCAGGAAGTAATAGGCAGACATTAGGCCGAGTGAAATTAGTCACTTACAAAGGACAAATCTTGTATGAGACCACTGAAAAAAATAGTCATAATACAAAAGAATTACCCACAGAGAGAATCATTCTTTGGAGTTTATGAGGCATGGAAGAGGAAGGAAGAGTGAAGCAGTAACTAGAGTATGGACACGTAGTAACTTGGGTGAAGGGACAACATCCAAGAAAGGGGAAGTCAGCCAAAAGGACCTGGGCAAAGGATGACACATGGAGGAACACAAGAGGGAAAGGCAACAAAAGTAAACGCTATTATGTACATAAGCCTGCAATAATAATCTACTGGTGCGTGGATTGACTCACTGAACAGAGAGGAACTGTAAATGTGATTATATCCACAAATATAGGGAGATATAGATGTTTGGACAGAAGATAGTATTGCATATGTCTTTAGCCAGACTATAAATATATCCAGAATATAGTAAAAAATGTAAGAGACAAAGATATGAAAACTTCTTAGCCATAACAAACACCTTGAAAGAATGACTCGTTTATTGGGTCTGGGACTTAGAACCATAGTTCTCAGGGGTGAGGGGTGGGAACATCAAGATAAATGGGCACAACATAGTGACAAAGAATACATTTTCCATCCCACTCTGTGAGTAGTGACTGGAGTTTTAAAACCTTGTGTGTGGCTACCTAAGGAGCAACTTCGGGTCTCTCCCCATCCAGAGCACACCAGAGTGGAGAAGATGCATGGAAACAATTAGTCTCAAGGACTAATGGACCACAGAACCATAGACTTCCTTACCTTGCGTCCAGAAGGCCTAAATGGTACTCAGCTATCACAACTGACAACTCTGAAAAGGTTGATGACAGAAGGTCCTGGACAGAGTAGGAGAGAAATGAGGAACAGAACTCTAAAGCTTAAAAAAAAAAGGGGGGGGGGAATTGAATTGGTGATACTAAGGGCTGAGGTAGAAAGAAAATGTTTTGAAAAAGACGATGGCAACATATGTATAAATGTGTTTGACAGAGTGGATGGATGTGGGAGTTGTTATAAGAACTGTACAAGTCCCCAATAAAATGATTTTTTAAAAATAAGACCAAGCGTACAGGTCAAATAATGACTGGTATAATCCCCAAAGTTACACAGATCCTTAGACAGAGAGAGAGAAAGTCAGAGAGAGGAAGAGAGAGAGAGAGAGAGAGAGAGAGAGAGAGAGAGAGAGAGAGAGAGAAAATCAATACAAAGCTAAAGGGATTGGGAGATATACTGACCCTTTAAAATAAACTCTCGATCTAAGAATGTAGATGTGATAAGAGGTACAACAGCAGTTAAGTATAGAGCTATGGGAACAAGCACACACTCTAACATGGGAAAGAGGTGGCTGGTTGTAGACGAGTATTCCAGGTCAAGGGAAGGCCATTGTATTAGAAAGAGTATCTACTCTTTGGGAGAAGGCTGGGGCTTCCATGAACAGTTACACCTTCCGAAATCCACAGGGACAGTCCTACCCTGTCATATAGGGTCACGATGAGTCGGCCGGGGCCTGGCGGCAGAGAGTGAGATCTATCCTTTGGCAACTAACAGCAAAAGCACGGCACACGTAGGAAAGTGCAAATAACTCAATAATGTTCATATTCAATTAAAAGAGTACTGGCTTTTTCCCCTCAAAAGGTAAACAAAGCCCTGGAGTTCAAGGTTTTGTGCTTTTGGTAGGGTTGTGTTTAAAAGGAAATACAACAGAAACATCCCAGCTGATTGCTGAAGAGGTAGGATCTCTGAAGGGTCATGCAAACGTCCTAAGAAAAAATTCAAAACGGTTCGTCCGATCTTCCCCTAGAAGAAGTTAAGTCGAAGTTAGCATTCCCTCACTCATCTATGACTTCATCAACTAAGAAGGGCAGAATTGGCCCTGTTTATCGACACGTCCCTGGTGACAGAGTGTGCTTGGCAGCTTGAGCATACCCACTCTTTTGGGGGTAGAGCTGTGGCAGTCTGCTTTCATCAAGATGAAGCCAAGCCAAACCAACAAGCAAGAAAACAGTGCTGTTTAGCTGATGACAATGCACAGCACATCTATAGGACAGAGCAGAAGTGCTCCACAGAGTTTCTGAGACTGTAAAGCTCCATAGAAGTAGAGATTCATATTTCTCTGGCAGAACAGCTGGTGAATTTGAACTGCTGATCTTGAGATTAAGAGCCCAGCGCTTAAGTTTGCCACTCGCCTCCTTACCAAAAGAATACAGCCTGGGAAACCCTGTGGGGCACTGCTGCTTTGTCTTAGAGTGTCGCCGGGGGTCAAATGGACCTGACAGCAAGGGGACCAATGGCACAGAACCTGTCTTACTTTTGACCTCAGCACAAGCCGGCAGAAAGTGTAAAGAGAAGGAGGAGGTAACATGCTTCAAGAAAGCTCATGAAAAAAATGAAAATAAAAGATAATGGAATTTTTCCATGAATATTTAAAAATCTCTCTCTATATATGGTTTGAACTCACCAGCTCTTTTGGGGGGAGAAAACTTTAGCAGTCTGCTTTCACGAAAATAAAAGCAAATCAAAACAACAACAAAACCATTGCTATCAAGTTGATTACAATGGACTGCAACTCGGTAGGACAAAGTAGGTCTTGCAGACCCTGAGCTATGTGCAGAGATGGACTAGTAGAAAAGAAAATTTAAAAACAAACAAACCAAGACCGTTCCTACTGCTCATTGCCTGAGGTGGACTTAGAGAAGCAAATAAAGAATCTTGTGGTGTTGTGGTCATATGTTGGGTTGCAAGTGACAAGGTTGGCAGTTCAGAACTACTATCTCTCTGTGGGAGAAAGAAAGAATCTCTACTTTGTTAAACAATGATGGTCTCAGAAACCTACAGGGGAGTTCTACCCTGTCCCGTAGAGTCTCAATGAGTTACCATTGACTGATGGCATAGTTTGGATTTGTGTTATAGGGCAAAGGTTGAGGAAAGAAAGAGGACTAAATACAAGGAGACAACAAAATGCTAGTGGAAAATGAAATTGAAAAATAATGAAATTATGTCCTACAAACCGTTTGAAGACCCTTCACACAACCTTGAAAGATCCTGATGGAAGATTGTGATGATAGATAGATTGTGATGATAGATGGAAGATTGTGATGAAAGATAGGGTCAAACCAAAGACCATCGGAAAACACATGCATTTAAAATATAGACATTGCTTCTCTGTCTCCAGTAGGGTCCACCCCATGCTGACACACCCACATACAAGTAACCGATGTGAAGACTGTAACCTATGTTACACCATGCTTCAGAATGAAATTTCATTTATTTGTAATTAGAAATAAATATTTCATAATATGTATTTACATATTATTTTTGTGATTAATCATTATGCTTTAATTATGTTCTAAGTTGGAATAATGAAAATACATCCTGCATATCAGATATTTACATTACTGTTGATAACAGTAGCAACATTGCAGTTATGAAGTAGCAATGACAATAATGTTATGGTTGGGGGGGGTCCCCACAACATGAGACACTGTGTTAAATGGTTTTTGAAGCATGAGGAACGTAATGAACCTGAGGTAACTCACTGAGTTAGACACAAGCAGCCTTTGGATCATCTACTTTCTTCCCCTGAAAAAAAGCAAGATTTTCTGCAACAAATGGACAAAAAGCTGATGAGGCTGCCATCCTTTGAGAAAGACTCCTATTGTCCTTAGAAAAGAGAGTCTAGAGCAAGAATTTATCCTGTTACTAAAATCACAGAACTGCCCATTGCCTGAAGGATTTGACTATTCAAAAGGCTTTTCAATCACATATCTCTCAACTTTAGTGCTGTGGCCCAGTGATTACTAGCCTGATACATGTCCTAAATCAAGTCTTCAAAGAGCCTAGGTCCTTTGTGGTTTTATCTCCCTGTCTACATGAATATCTGCTGGGAGTGGACTGTCAGTCTAATGCTTCTGACTGAAGAGGTTGTAATCATGCAGATCCTTTCAATTTTAGCATTGTTATTTATTCTTGGCCTCTGAAAAAGAGAAAATAACTGTCTATGTAGCATGGTCCTATGTACAGGTTAAATGGATTCTTCTTCAGCCAGCTTGTTCAGAGGCTAACCAGACACTAAAAACAGAAAGAAAACATAGTCCACAAATTCCACCTCCTTGATATAGTGTAGCTCTGACACCTCCTGTTTGAACCTTATACAGAAAGGGACTGTAGGCTTATGCTGTTTAAATTACAATAAAATGAGGTTGGGATTCAAGAGGAAAAATTACACAACTACTTTATAGTTTATGATAGAAAAGACACCACCATCACCACCACCCACTCCCACAAAAGGAATCATTCTAATATTCTATTTTTCTGTTTTTCACTGAATTCTACGTTTCAGATGCTCTTTGGTCTCAGTGAGCAAGCATTCTTCATTTCATTCTGATAGGCAGTGTGATATTTAGGTTTATTTTCCACTAGGCTACCATAGAAATTTATGTGGATGAAGATTTGTCAGGTCACAGTTTGATTGGAGGACAACTGAGATGAATGCTTTCTGAGACTGAACTCTCATATCTCTCTTTCCATGGTGATCAGACCAGTGTGGTGGTGTTGCTACTGCTGCTGTTGCTTAAGCTAATCTGTTGCCTCAACTGTGTGCTGCACTGCCCATGGACTGAGCCAACTGGGGAATCCTGTTGCCCTGTGTACATCAACAGAGTTTTCGACTGCATCAGGGCCTGCTTCTCTACGCTCCTGAGCATTGCTGCCCCACCCTGCTCTCTGCTGCCTGCTTGTCTTGCTGTGATCAGACTCCTCCATCTGATCCCTTGACCTTGGACCAGTAGTCAACATGAGTTGAAGGGCTTCCGTATATTAATTATTCTATGAAAGTGAGTTGAACAGCTATACGAATGAATTAGCTGTTACATTTCTTCTCCCATATATGTGTGTATATGTATATATGTATATGTATATAATCTCCTATAGTTTCTCTAAAGAACCCTGCCTAAACGGACAATTTCTTGAGGACAAGACAGTATCTTATGTATCCTTTGCATTCTATCTGGTTGCTAAGTAATCTTGGAACAGACACAAGGTGGAGGAAAGGGCATGAAGGAGTTAGAAACATCCAAATTGCTAATCTGTCACACAATGACTTACGACTTGGGGCACATAACTTCCCACCTCTGACTTACGATTTCTCATTCAGAAAATGGGTATAATAATGTCCTTGTGGGATTGCTGTATGGAGTCACTGAGATGCTCTTGGGAGATGGGTTTCATGCAGTCTTACTTATAATCACAGTCAGAGCCTGAAGGTATTGAGTGCAGCAACACTTAAATCCAGCTTGGGGAGGGGGGGTTAGTTATATTAAAATATATTGTTTCTTAAACCTATTCATCTAATTACTGAATTACTCTATGTGAGTAATTAATTACCTGGAGTGAATTGTGGGTAAGTCCTACAATCCAGGTACTTAGGGAAATTCAAATCTTGCCATGCCTACCCTCCACCACCACCCCCTAAGATAAGTCTTGTAGGAACTGAGAAGTTACTATTTTAAAGTCTCAAGAAAAGAGCGCTACCAGGTTAAAAATTTACTCATGTTTTCTAAAAACATGTAACATAAGCAACCTCAGTAAATATTAACCAAGAACAAAATTGTTGATGGCTCTTGGGAAGTCTTCCAAAGCCAAAAAATGCATGTTTAACTTGAAAATTCTTAGTTGTGTGACCAAAAACATAGCCAACAATTTAAAAAGATATTGACTATGCTATATAGCCAGGCAGTACTGTCTTAGCCATTCCCTAAATTACAGAAGATCTCCATGACTGGTGATTTTGTATTTGCAGAGCTTTCACAGAATGGGCAAAGTGCACACACTCTCAAAGTGTACAGGCATCCTCTTCTGGGCATAAGAGGGTTGAGAAACAAACCTCCTTTTAAGCTGACTCTCAGCCGCTTAGAGCATTTACAAAGGCTACTTTGGATGCTGTTGAAAAAGCAGTTAAGATTCCAAACACTCTACAGTAACTACAGATATACCTTGTATTTAGGTAGCACAATTCCTTTCAAGAAAGCCCATACACAGAACAGACATTAGCTCATGACTCTGCATGGGAAGGATCAAGGGCCAATATACTCATATCCTGTTTGGAGGTGAAGAAACCCAGACTCAGGCACAGAACTTGCCTAAGGTCCCCTGGTATGTCATCAACTACAAGGAGAAAATAGCCACCACCTCCCCTGACCCAGCTCTGGCTCAGCTCATGGGCTCTCTAACTCTACTGAGAAAGCCCCTTCAGCTAATTTTAAGGTTTGTTTTTTTTAAAAAATCCCTTTTAGAACTCTGTTAATTCATTCAGTTCATTCTTTCCAGGAGTGAAAAATAAAAGAGAAAAAAGAAACTATTTTCAAAAATTTATTGAAAGTATAACCTGTACCTTCTGGCTGTCCCTGTAATCCAAGTGTTTGAGTTAATGGGATTGAGACACTCTGGGATTAGTGGAAATTATTTTAATCAGAAGTCGATTTAGGAGGATTACTATTATCCAACAAGACAGTAAGATGGTTTTGCTCTCACCATATTAGCTTGGGCGTGTAGAATCTGGATGGCTGGCAACTTTCAAAAACTTAATTTGCCCCAAATTGCTCTCATTTAAAATGCTTAGCCAGTCTGGACTGAGTTTCCTGTACCATGTCATTATTGATAGCCCAGGGAGATCAATAATTAGCATTAAATAGAGGGAAACATTAAGCAGAATGTAAATTGGGACCAGAATCCTTTCCCAGAGCCTACTAGTCTATTCTCTCCCTTTCTGACTTTCTACAGTATTTTATCTATTCCTCTATTAAGGAACTTCACAAACTCTTGGGTGACCTGTCCTTGAAAGAGTACTCATCATTTTTTACCATCTTTAGGGGATTTGCCAAATTCTTGAAGTCTTATCACAACATCCTCCCACAGCATCAACTGCTGCATCATCTACATAGTAGGGTCTCACCAACAGTTTTCTGAATGCACAAGAACTATAATTGCTGCGCTCTTCCTATATGAAGAGGCGTCAGAAATTTGTGGGAAGATTCTATTTATTATCGAGGAGCTTTTTGACCCCCCCCCCTCATATGCATATGATTGTGTTCATTCTTACAAGGTGGTGTGATAGATTGCAAACATGAGCACAGTTCTCGACTTCTCCCCACAGTCACAGCTTTTGGAATGCAACTTTGCAATGCCACCCATGAAAATTTGGTGTCTAATTCAGTCTGCCCTTGAAATGTGGGCTGTGATGTGCTTCAAAGAAAGTACCTCCATCAGCTAGGTGTATGTGCTCACACCAAAAGAACCACCCAGCCAATCCACTAGCTTAGGAGCCAAAGGCATGCATTTTCTCCCAAGTCATGATGTTTGGGTGGTGGGGTGGGTGTTGTGAACTATCCACGCATTCACAGATGAGAACATTGTGGCCTGATGAGATCCAAAAGAACTCTAAAAAGTCACAGAGCTTAAAAGTGACCAGAAATTCAGTCCAGTCTTTTGCATTCCAAAGCCAAGAGTCTTTCCACTAAATAAATGGACTGGTTTTCAAACATTGTTTTGTACCCCAAATTATTTGCCGATACTATCACTATACAAGGCAAATGGAGAAGCGTCTACTTTCATTGTTGTGAAGCACAATGGACAACTATCTGCTAGAGTGGGTCACTCCAGACCGACAGGGTTATACTTTGATGACTTCTTTTATCCGCTGTAAGAGATATCAGAGTACAAAATCCCTCTCGATGTCTGAAAAGCACAACAGTCTCACATTCATGAATAGAGTTCAATTAATTGTGGCAATTGTTAAGTAAGCCTGATGATTTGGGTCATTTCCTCACCCAACACACCTTCCTCACTTTACCCATGCCCATCATTCTCTTATCAAAAAAACATAATCTTCCACTCATTAATTTTGTGACTCTCCCCTTCCTTTCCTTTGGCCATCCATCTGAGAAGATTGCTTTGGCTTTCCAATCTGATGAAAACCGTTTGAGTTGGTTCCCAGGTATCAATATCTGTGTCTGAAATGTCGTTCTGTCTGCAGCCCTTCAACAGCCTGGGCATTTGTAAGTGCAGACAAGAGAACTTTGCAGCATGCAAGACCTGGCTCGGGATGTTCCAAAGCACTGCTCATCCTTCTCCCAGAGAATAAGTAGACATTAGCTAGGTACACAAGAGGTTTCTCTGTCCCAGGAAGCCAAACAGCAGCCCTGCAGGAGGTCCACTGTGATGACCAGGAACAGCGATGGTGTTGTGAACCTGATGGACAGGGCAGCTGTTGGCTCATGTGTGTCCACTGACAAAACAATGCTCTTAAGAGTTCCTTTGTTCTGAGAAGGTGTGTAGCTTCCTCAGATGGAATGTGGCCCTCCAATTCCATTCAGGGATGATCAAGGTTAGTTAGTACTTGTCGAAGCTGGTAGAACAGCTCGGGACAGACATGAAGCACGCTGGGTTTGTTTTGCTGCCTCTCCTTCAACTCACAGTCCTGTTTCCCATACTACGACACTGTCCACTAGGAGGGTCCCTCTCTTCCACAGGCCCACACCACTTCTCCATTTCCCCCCTTTTATGCTGACCTGATGCCTCAAGGTCCCCATGATGCAAATGTGCCTCTGTCAAAAAGAAATGAACATTTACCGAATCTTGCAATGGGAACAGCTTTGTTAAACTTGACACAAAATCTTGTGACACAGAAACCTGACTACATTAAAGAATTTCTACCAGAAAAGAACAAAAATTTAAAAAGCACATAACAACCTGAAAAAAAAATGCCACTCAAAATAGAAAGATAGAAAGGGGAGTTTATCTTTGATTCAGGAAGCAAAAACAAGAACAAATGCCAAGGCTGAAGCAGCTAAGGATGCAAGGTTAAGAAAAAACTAATTACAGAAGAGAAAAGAAACATTTTTCTTAGACGAAAACATGCTAAGATCACTGAAATGTAAGTTAAAATTGCAATGAGATGCCATCCTTCCCCAATCAGATCTGAAACAAGACAAAAGAAGGAGAAAGTCTGAATAACTGCATTTGTAAGGCTATATGGAAACAGGGACCCTTGATTTGATAGAAGGATAAATTGTCACATTTTAGCAATATCCGTGAAAATTTTAAATGCAAATCCCCTATGAGCAGCAAAACCATGTCTACCAATTTGTCCTACAAATGTCCTCAAGCATATATTAAATGGCATTTTTACCAAATTTTTAAAATTTTTAAAGCTTTTAAAAATTGTAGCCTTATTCACAACAGAAAAGACTGTAAACAGAGGACTCTGTTTGGAAATACCATAAATAAGTTATGGTATATCCAAAATTTACAATGAAGCTGTCAATCAGAATAATCTGTATATACTAATTTGGAACAATGGCCAAACCATTGGTAAGTTAAAAGAAAGAAATAAGAAAAAGAAAGAAAAAGGATAGGAGAAGAACCAGTATGTGAAAATATCATTTATGGAAAAATAAAACGAGACTGATTATCCTGCTGCATAATGCCCTCGATTTAAATGACCGTTAAAGTCTTTTACTAGTACATAAGCACACACATTCTTATATATAGGTTTGAAATATTCATAGAAGAAATAAAGAAAAAAATGGTAATATCATCTACATTTGAGGAGAGGAAATGGCTGGCTATAGGTCAGGAGTAAGAAAGAGACTTAGTTTTTCTCATCTATCCTGTTGTAATGTTCAAATATTGTGCTGTCTACAAAATGGGAGAGGTTAATCAAAAAGAAAAATCAATTATTCCTCTTTAACATGATGAGAATTCTTCTAGAGTTAAGTCCAGAGGACTATGTGACCATCAACCCTGGCAGAAGGGTCACCAAAGCAATTCTCAAGCACACCAGCTCACGTGATTCAAGGATTATAAATAATAAAATCCAAGATTAGAGGAGAGAATTGGGTAGGGATTTAAATTCTGAGCACCCAGTTTGTAGAAGGGTATGGATGACAGGGAAAACACTAAATCCACGTGCAGAATCCCTAGATGGATTAAATCTCCATTGAACTCCCTCGGATCATCTACTCAGTATGTGAATAGGCTCGCCCTCAAAACAGAGTGCACTGGAAAATGAGTAGCTGTAGATAAAACTAGGTGAAAATTTAACATATTTACGTTTACTTTCCCTGTCAAGTCATTTTTAATTTGTGCTAGTTTCCACTGTCTTCTACTCTCTTTTGGATTGAGGTTTTTTTTGTGTTTTATTCTGTTATTTTGGGCATGATTTTCTTTATATAAAATCCAGGACAGATAACCCATAGAAGCAGTAACCAGATTAATGATTCCTTAGGGTTTTGACAGGGGTGGTTTTAGAATAAAGGAGAGCTAATAGTAGGGGTACAAGAATGAAGAAATATTTTAAAAGTGATTGTGGTGATGAGTGCACAACTTTTTAGTACATTTAAACCACTGAATGGTATGGTACATTAATTATATGCCAATAAAACTGGTAAAAAATCTACCAAGCAATTAATTTTTTTAAAAAGTGATCCTCAAAGGTTGCCAAGGGATCTTGAATCCAAAGAATAAGTAGACATTAGCTAGGTACACGAGAGGTTTCTCTGTCCCACGAAGCCAGAGAACTTGGAAAACTGCAAACATTTCTATCTAATACTACATGTTCATGTTTGCCCATTTCGAGTAGCAGCTTTATATCCTCCGGAGCCAAGAACTTATTAAGTGTCCAACTGTTTCCTGTCTCCCACAGACTGGTGAGCAGAAAAAGGAACATGGTTCAAGAGATGCAGAGTTTGCCCTAGTGGCTTACATATTAATAAGCAGTAGCTATGATGACAAGGACAGGAGGGTGAGGAAGACATCAGTAAGCATCACGCACAGTAACACTAACATTTCATATGTCAATCATAGTCTGTAGCGCTGAACCCATGGTTCTGTCCCATACTGAGGTCTCTATGTAAACCATCACTCATTCAAGCTATTGCTGGGATGTATGTACATTTACCCACGAAAACTCTGAGCAGATGCCTGCATGCTGTAATTGATCTGCTACCCGAACCATCCCTCCCCTCTCGAGCTTTCAGTGGATCTCACAATATAGGATAGAGACTGTATGACATACACAAAGATTCTCCTTCTTGTTTGTTTTAAGCTCACACATCAAAACAAGCAGTCCCCCCCAAATCACAAGAATAAAATATGAGGTCAAGTTATTATAGTCACAAGGAGCAGACATTCGGATTTTCATTCTTTTCTCTCAATGTCCTATCGTGCTCAGCACACTGAGATGTGATGCAGGAGTGATGGAGTTAAGCAAGGGAAGGGATAGAGGTGAGAAGAATCATCACACCCGTGGCAACCAGGCTGCTGACGGTGGAATGGCTTCCCAACACTGACATTGGTTCACAGCTACTGATCATCTGTTTTTTTAATATGTTCTTTTTTGTTTCAAAAAGACACCTGACCGTCTTCATCTTAGGGAAATGCAAGGCATTAACTCCAGATGGCTGCGAATGTCACAATATACTACATCTCAAGTGAGAAGAGCAATTGGGTCCCCATTAATGTAATAAAAGCAAAATCTGGGGCTGAGCCCCGGTGGCGTAGTGGTTGTGCGCGGGACTGTGGCCCACGGGGACGGAGGTTCAATTCCAGCAGTGGGGCTGGGCCTCCTACTCCCAACCACCAGAGAGCAATGGTGCCCCCCCCCCCAAAAAAAAAAAGCAAAATCTGTTACAAAGACAATCCAATCACAGTCCAAAGTAGACAAAGGAGGTGACTGGGCTGCCTCTCCTGGGCACTGATGGGGGATGGCTGGTTTCCTGCACTACCAGGTAATGTTGGCCCTGATGCTTATCACCCAGCTTTCTTTATCACAGCATCTACTGAAAACTGATAAATAAAGCTACCATCGTGCCTTGATTTTGTACCATGCGATTTATGTTACAGCATGGCAGCAATGTGACAGAACTGAATATCTAGAAAAACACCATGATTTATAATGAAACATCTCAGTGGTTTCAGTGGATGTCACAAAACTCATGCCATAAAACTCAAGCATGCCAATGTTGGACGAATCTGAGTCTTTGGGGGTCCTTGAGTGGCGTACATGGTGAAGACTCCTGTCCCCTCTTGAAAAGGTGAGTGGTTCAAGTCCACCTAGAGATGACTCAAAAGAAGGCCCGGTGATCTACTTCTGAAGAATCAGTCATGGAAAGATCTAGGGAGCACAGTTTCGCTTTGCACACACGGGGTTACCACGAGCCAGAATCAATCTGTGGCAGTGATCAGACTTGTGCGTGTGTTGTTTGGTTTTCACCAGTCTTTTTCTAAAGACAGCGATTTCCTAGTTCACACATCATTCTAACAGACTTTTAGTTTACGTATCGTTTTAACATGTCTTTTCACTATAATAGTACATTGTGTTAGAAAGATCCTGGGCAGTCCATTAAAATGCCAAGAAAATGAGTTATCCTCTCCTCACATCTTAATTATATACACAGTGTTAAGGAAAATAAGAGAGTTCTGGTCTTAGCCTTTACCTTTCTTTCTATAAACAGAAAACTTCTGCTCGAGAGGATGGTACACGAGGAGCTAAGCTTTCCAACACACGGTTGAGAAGCTAAGATGGTTCCAATATTTTATCCTCGACAAAAATACAACTTCCCGTCTCAGGAAAAGAGGTTTGGGATTTGGGTTTTTTAAGAGTGAAAAAAGATTATAATAAAACTGGAAAGTCTTCTTGGATGTCAAAGAGCTCATAAAAGAAGGATATTTAGATGAGTTCGGTACATAAATCAGAAAAATGAGAGAGTCTTGTAACTACTTGGAGTCTTTTTCAGATATAACATCAGTACTTCCAACGTGCTCCAACCTTCTTCCTGAGGGCAAATTTGAAAACTTGCAATTTAGTTTGGCATTCAAGAGTCAATGAATTACAGGACAGGGTGGGGTGGGGTGATGCAAGCCCTCCCTAGACTTTCATGTCGGAAGACCCAAGTTCAAAGTGCTGTTTGGCCGTTCTAGCCAAAGGACCCACCCACCTCAGCATTCTCTTCCTGGGCAAGTCTTTACAGCAGGAAAGGCTGATGCTCCAGCCAGTGCCCTCAGCAGATGCTGTGAATCTGTCCAAAGACACCACTTCATGTCTCAGAGAGCCCGCTTTTAGGGGCCGAGCAGAAGTCGAGTCATTTGAACCACACAAAGAGAGATCTGAATTTCAATTCCGAACAGTCCTGGTATCTACTGTGCGCTGAGGTCATCATGAGGAAGCTATAAGGGAACAGGATAGGAGAGTTGGCGAGAAAGGACAAAGTGGAAAAGTGTGCTTATATGCTTTAAGGGTGGCCATAACTAAATCAATGCAAGGGGTACAGACATGCGGCATCCTGAACACGAGGGAAGAGAGAGCCAGGGCAGGATCAGGGAGTAGGAACATGACAGTAAGATTCCACACATCCATCCTTCCACACTGACACTCTTAAGAGAATAAGTGAAACGGTGTCATGTCCTGTGATGAAGTCCAAAATCCATTGAACCACACAAAGAGAGATCTAGAAGCAATAGTACTTGTGTAAGAGTGGCAGGAAACCAGAATGTTTGACCAAAACAAGAGGAGACTAGGGAATAACAGATGGCTGCTTTAAAACATCAGAGGCGACAGGCAGAAGAGGGAAAGGCTTTATTCTGTTGACTGCAAAGAGCAGGATGAGGGCTCATGTGCTAAAGACATAGATTTTACAGATCATGGAAATTTCTGTACAGCATAATGGAAATTGACAAGCAAGCTTATGTTCAAAGTGAAAAAAGAGGGCATCTCAGAGTAAGAGGGGCTCTTCAACCAGAATGGACTGAGCAACGGCCATCAAACAACCGAGACAAAACACTCAGGGTTGTTGTGATGGTGGTGCTTAGGTGCCACTGAATGTCTTCTGGCTCGTAGGACCCCTATGCCCGGTCCTGCGCCATTCTCACCACTGTTCCCATGCTTAAGCCCATGGCTGTGGCCCTGTGTCACAGGCATTGGAAGTCTGCTATCTGTCTTCAAAGACTCAACTATTCTCTTGTCTTATCCCCGTCATTTTATAGGCCTATTATTATCTTTATTAACCACATTCTACAAAAATCGAAGTTGAGAGTCAAAGAGATTGAATAATCTGTGCACGCTCACATGGCGAGTTGGTGGCTGTGGCAGATTTTAAAACGACATCTGTCTGACTCTGACATCCGTATGCATATCATGATATTATACTATTTAATACCACTAATTTTTTTGTTAATAATTAATTACAATTGGCTTGAGCTGCCCGTGGCTGGCAATGTTCAAGAGGATCCTTGATGTCCTCTCTGTAAGAGATGCTGAGGAAGAGATTAACATCCTGGGAAAGGCCTGGATTAAATTAACTCTGGGGTCCCTGAAAACTCTATGACAAGATAAGCACTTCATCTATTATAGAAAGAAAAAGAAAAAACGTTTCATTTTTTTTCTGTAAAAAATACAGGCTACCTTTTATCTTAGAGCTTCCCAGAATGGACCCTGAGACAGCTGGGTCCTGGAGTTGATTTACAATCAGATTCTCTCATTTTTTGTCAAGCACATTACCAGAAAACCATTTCCAGCTCCTTTTAATGAGGCCCAATTTGTTATTTTTTTTAGAAACCCCTTACTTCCATTGTTACAGAAAAGATACAAGAAAAGAAGGCCTGGGTCTTGCAGTTCAAGAATTAATGAAGGCCCTGAAACAATTACGCCTTAAATATACAGAGGTCTCCTTAATGTAAATAGACTGTATTTCACAGCAAATCTTCTTACAAGCAGGATCCATTTCAGCATGACAAAGTGCGCAATGTAGCAAGGCCATAGTCTGTACTCAATTTGCGATCTTACTTCCGTTGACGTTGACTAATGTACAAATAGCCCGGCTTAAGGATCTGGGAAACACTAGGTCACAGTGTGAAATATATGCTAATATAGCACAATTTATATAAAAATAAAGGAATGTAAATAGCTAACTGAAGCCAGAGGTAGCTGCTCCAGCCAAGTGAGGGACTGAGGAACATTGATAATGCAAAGAGCATGTTGTTCTCCTTAAAACCTCTGAGAACACTGTTGTCGTTGTTGTTGTTAGGTGCCTTTGAGCTGGCCGCAATTCATAGCTACCCGATGTGCAACAGAACTAAACACTCTGTTCTCATGATGTTGCTTATTGGTCCAGTTGAGAGGATTTTTGTTGCCTTTCCCATTGAGGCGCAATCCATCCTGAAGGCTGCCTTCTTTGATCTCCCTTAGCCAGTGCTTCAAGTCCTCTTCACTTTGAGCAAGCCACGCTGGTCCAGGTTCACATCAAAGGTTGTTAGTGTCCTGAGTCTTCCTCTAATTCGGATGCTGTGATCTTCATGAAAACGCCATCCTCGGAGTTTGGGCCAGCTTATATCTAATGACAAAATTAAAAACAGAACTTCTGCTGGGCTCTGAAAGTGTGGCTGTAGAAAATGATGTTAGAAAATGATGTGTTTGAACCCACTGCTGATGAATTGATTCTTACCCACGGCGACGTTTGCTTCATCTCTCTCTCTTGGAGGGGCTGTTGGCTTGGAACCACCGACTGAGCTGACAGCTGAGCTGAACACCTAACCCACCATACCATCAAGTAAACTGAAAGTCAATATAATATAAAGATTAATATCCCCAGTTCCCACAGGTCAGGATTTGGAGACAAAACAGTGGGGATAAGACTTACCATGCAGTTTGTGTGTATGTGTGTGTGTGTGTGTGTGTGTGTGTAAATACACTGCCATCAAGTTGATGCAGACCCTACAGCACAGGGTAGAACTGTCCCTGTGGATGTCTGAGACTTTAACTCTTTACAGAAGGATCGACTGGTGGTTTTTGGCTGTTGACCTTACAGTTAGCAGCCCACTCTCTCACCGTTTACAGGAATAGAAAGCCCAGTCTGTCTCATGTGGAGCTGACGGTGGTTTCGAATTGGCAACCATGTGGATTGCAGATCAATGTAGAACCACTATACCACCAGGGCGCCAGAAGGCAAGGCAAATTGTGGTGTTCCATGGACACGTATCATGAAAAAGTATGGGGGGATGACTAAATAAAACATGTTTAGTGTATATGGGTCCGGCCTAAGAATATTAGACTCATTGCCCCATTTAATCCACATCATGCCACGTGAGAATAAGGGCTTCACCACTAGCAAATGCCACCGAGAACGGCCCGGCCACGGGGAACACGTCTATGAGTCCATTCCCAGAGTTGGGCAGCTTCCGGAGCCTCCTACAGACAGACCCTGCATGGTTGGATCTGGGGAATAGCACGCAAGGAAAAAGAAGACCAAAGCAAAAACAGGAGAAAAGCCATCAGTGGATGCTGAGTGATTGAGGGAGAAAACCCAGAATACCGGGGCAAAGAGGGGAGTTGAAAATGACGGGTGATTTATTAGATTGTGAGGGTTTGGCTCTCTTCTGCTGCTGTCCACAGTCCATGCCCCAGTCCATGCCGACCGTTTGGCCACCCTTTTCTAAGAAGCACCTGGTTAGAGCCTTCACAGAGCTTCTATTGCTGTACGACAGAGTACAGAAAACCCTTTGAAACCTCCTCTTCCAGGACTCGAAACAAATTCAGTGCCCTTGGGTGGATAGCAATTCATAGAGAACCTGTTAGTCAGAGAAGAACTGCTCGACAAGGTTATCGTGGGTGTCAACTTTACAGGAGCACACAACCTCATCTTCATCCCAGGGTTCAAACTGTCAGCCTCGAGCATGGCAATCTGAAGCCTAGCAAACCGTGTCGCCAAGACTCCTGACATCCCTCCAGCCACACTAAATGAGCTGACAATGCCCAATGAGTAATGTGCTACTATAGAAATCAAAGCGACTTCATATTATGTATCTGTCCATTCTTAGCTATCCAACACATGGAAGGAGACCATGGAAACACCAGCACACAAATACACCTTCAGTTAGGGGTCCTAAATGCAATTCCAGGTGAGACCGTGACTTCCACAAACTCCCCAACAGAACTTAATCTCTATCCTGCATGGTGTTTCTAGTGAAAAGTTGGTTTGGTTTCTGGTGGGGTGAAAGTTTACCATCTGGGCTCCCACTGGACAATGACCATACAAATTGTTCAGGGCCAGTGACAATTCTCACATGGCATTAGGCGCCTCAATTGTCTTCTGGTTGTTCCATTTCTTGTACTCTAGGTTCCTGCCCCTTGTTGGTTCTTCTTTGCCTTAGAGCAAATGCTGATCTTCTGGAGAATTTGGTGGCTCACTGTGAAGTTGCTGGTGGTCTCACTGATGACCATAAGGTTGGCAGTCTCACATGTAAATACTAGGCCACCAGGGCTCCATGGACACCATCAAATGGCCCCCAACTCAAGGACCTCAGGTGCCAAGGTAGACTGTCCAATATGGATTTCATGGCTGTGATCTTGACAGATGCAGATCACCAGTCCTTTCTCTCACAGAACTGGTGGGTGGTTTGAGGAACTAACCTTTTGGTTAGCAGCCCAAACACTGTGCCCTCACATCTTCCTGTGCAAGGATCGACAGTCATGACAATCTGGAAGAATGCAGTTCTACTTAAAACCACCTGGGGTCACTGTGAGTTGGCTATGTGCCTGACTAGGACAGAGGAAGGGAGTTAAGGGTTAGCACTATCTGCTGTGATCTTCACACCATGGGAGATCTGTGGCCTCCATTTGATTCTTATCTGATCTTTATCATCATCTGGCAAGGAAGCATTAGTACCCCAACTTAATAAAAACGAAAACTGTGGCTCTGATAGGCTAATCTCCACTCAACATCAGGCAGCTGGTCGATGACAGAGTCGGGAGTAAGACCTGGCTCTATTGGATTTTGAAGGTCCAACAGAAAGCTAAATGGGGATTTGAGTTAGGGACCAAGGTGATGGCACTTAAAATCCACCCAGTTAGAAACTGGACCATTCCTGGAGGATTGCAGTACGCCAACTTGCAAAGCAGCTGCAAAAACAGCCCCAGGCTGGGAGAGTACTTGTACGCAGAATGCCAAGCTATGGAAATGTGTGGAAAGACCAGCAAAACGTCTTAGGTACAGTTCCTGGCGGGGCTGGCCTCTGTCAGTCCTTATCTTCACTGGAAGTAGCAAGCACATCTGTGGACAGAAGACTTGCCACTAGCTGCCAGGCTTTGGCAAATTGGGGGAGCAGTAGTGAGCTAATGCGGTCTGGTGGAGTGGATTACACAGTGAGCTGCTAACCACAAGGTCAGCAGTTTGAACTCACCAACTGCTCCTTGGGAGAAAGATAAGGCGAACGACACCAGAAAAAACCTAAAGGCTTGGAACCTATAGGGGAAGGCAGTTCCAGTCTACCCTATCGGGCTGCGATGAGTTGGAATTGATTCAAAGGTAGCCAACTTGGTTTGCCTTTGTTTGAGAAAAGGTGAAAAAAACCTGGACCTCAGTTTTCATACCTGTAAACTGGGGATTAATAATATCTCCTTCTGAAGGTTGTTGTGATTTTTAGGGTGGAAATTAGCATAAAGTCTGGAGCCTGGTACACTCCAAACTCACAGCCCTCAAGTCCATGTTGATTCAGAGGCTCCCACCCCAGCCCCCAACCCCCTGTGGATTCCTGAGACTGGGATCGTTCAGGGGAGTAAAAATCCCAGTCTTCTCCCTGGGAACTGCTGGTGCTTTCAAACTGCAGGACATACAGATGCGAATGATCAATGCATAACCAGGACACCACCAAGGTTCCTACACCTGGCAGGTCTTTAATCATGATGGCTGAAGTTTGCATCTTGACATCCTATCCATGTGCTGTTCCTAACTATTTTATGTGCTTTTCTAATGAATGATAGTGACAGCACGAGGCAACTTTTACTGGGAGTCCCTGGATCGTGCAATCGGTTGACAGGCTGCCTGTTCAGGGCAAGGTAGGACTGGCGTGTGTCCAGGGGTACCTCAGAAAAAATGCCTGGCGATCTATTTCTGGGGGAAAAGCAGCCATTGACAACCCTATGGTACCAAGCCCTATCCTGAATCCACACTGAGTTTCCATGAATCAGAATGAACTCAGCAGCTGATTAACTTTTATTGCGTGTTAACTATGTGCTGAGCACAGCTCCAATTACACAAGGAACTGTTACAAAAGCCTTGTTGGGTGTGTTCAGTTTCTATTCCCATTTTACCCATGAACAAACGAAGGCACCCAAAGATGAAATAACCTGCCCAGATTCAAACTCACGGAACCTGGCTTTCACTGATGCGCCTTGGCCTGGCTATAATTTAAAGCTCGGATACTGGTTGTCTTGTGTACTACAGGGCTTCTCATTCAACTCCTTGAAAGCAGTTCCAAGGAATATCGTGATTTGTTGAAAGTATATATTTCAAACTCGCAGGGTCTGTGAAAGGACATTTCATTCTCTGACACTTATTGTTGTCCCTTCAGTTTTAACTTCCTGGCTATTTAAAGACTTTTTGAGCTTGCTCCAAGTTTACTGAGCCTACCCAGAAAGCAAACCCTTCCTAATGGCTCCAGTTTTGTGGACTTGGTAAACATTGTCAGGAGGATAAAAAGATCCCACATGGTGTTATCTTATTGAATAATGGTCTGCTGTAGCTTCTCCTACATGAGATGGTTGTGCAGTGTTTGTGTAGGAGAGAGATACATTAGAATAATACCACGCATTTATTTGGTGTTTGCAATTTTCAAAGTGCTTCCCCAATTACTGTCTCATTTGATCCTCACCGCAGGCTTGCAAGGCAAGCAGGGAAACTGTTACTATCATCCGAGTTTTATAGGCAATGTGGTCAAGTAGAAAGTACCAAGGGCTTTGAAGGAAAACAGAACAGCATTCTGTTCCCCGCCCAGTGATGTTCTCGCCGTGTGACCTTGAACTGCCTCCTTGACCTTCCCAAGCTTTGGTCTCTTCATCGGCCAAGTGAAGATAATTGCTTAGAAGGCTATGCAGAGGCTCAAATGAGATCATCTATGTAAAAGAACTAGCACGCTGCCTGTCACAGAGAGAGCAGCATCTTTTTCATTTCCATCTTCTGCAATCTGTGCCAGGAGGACCAAAGATCGTGCAGAAGAGCATCGCAGAGGCGATGGCAAGAGCAAGGTGCTGAAAATGAAGCAGGCAACGTGGGGTGCATTCACTTTGGGACAGTGATAGCAAGAAAAAAAGTGTGTGGTTCCAATTGGGTAGATCATGAAGAGATGGTATCTGAGTCCCACAGCACGGAAAATCGAGAAGCAGGTTTTGACAACCCCGGAGGCGCCAACTAATATTATTCTCATCACCTTTACTCTTTAAGCGCAAACCTGAATCCTGAGGACAGAACCAGCTGACTCCTGCCTTCCACACACTACCTTCCACACTTCGTACGTGGCCAGACCATGGTCTCGGCCAGCTGAAGGACTCCAGAGCATCGGGTTCTTCGGACATCAGAAGGGAGCCCTCCATTAACCCAGCCTGGAAGGAGGCATATCCGAGTGGCCCAAATGGACCAACGTCCTTCTCATCTGAGAGAGACTTTCAAAAGATAACACAGGGGGTGCTGAGCCCCGGTGACGTAGTGGTTGTGCACGGGACTGCGGCCCAATGGGATGGAGGTTCGATTCCAGCTCCATGGAGTAAAAGCTGGGCCTCCTACTCCCACCACATGAGGGCAGTGATCCCCCCCCCCCCAAAAAAAAAGACAACACAGGGAACCATTGCCACTGGGGAGGCTCCACTTAAAAACAGACCAAAGTCAGACTTCACAGAGGTTTCAGAGCCCCCATCTCTGAAGCTTCTTGAAGTCCTGGGTGGTGCAGTCATGCTAAGAAAAAGGCTAGAGGTTTGAGCCCAACCAGAGGTGGTTGGGAAGACAGCCCTGCTGATTTACTTCTGAAAAATCTGCCACTGCAAACCTCCCAGAGCACACACACAAGGTTGCCGTGTGTGTGTGTGTGTGTGTGTGTGTGTGTGTGTGTGTGTGTGTAGCTTCAGCCTTTTCAATTTCATCCCATCCCCACCCCAGAACAGACATCACTACAGGAGCTGCGTCACCACCAACAAGACAGGACCGCTTGCCCTGCGCTGTCTTCTAGCCGCATTCTCGGCAGAGCAAAGTGCTTTGAAGCACACTGAGCTTGCTCTCCCCATCAGCAAGGGCATAGCTGTCAAAGATCATGCGTGCGTGCGTGCGTGACAACCTTCAGGTACCCATCTCCTACAGAGGCGGTGAGCAAATGGTGGCAATAAGTTTTGTTGTTGTTGTTGTTATTATTATTATTATTATTATTATTATTATTACCATGAGGGTGATTCAACAAGTTCTTAGAAGAATACCATTATCTTGTCATTCAATTTTCCCACAAGTTTTTTGAGGCTCCCTCATCTGTTATCGTCATTAAAGAGTAACCAATGGGGTCATTATTTGTGCTTTCGTGGCAGGCATGACTCAGACAAATGTGTGGTTCCCCTCCCTCCCCCAGTGATCCAGAATTAAAAACCTTGTCTGTATTCCTCATAAAATATGCTCACATAAGCACTATCGTTTGCGCACATAAGTTCTTCCCAGAATTACTGTCTTCAGAATACCTGTCTTGGAGATCTCTCCGAAGGAAAGAATCTGTGAGCTGGCAGCAACACGATCCTGCCCATAAGTGCCCTAGAAGGGGCAAACGCTTCTGAGGCCTCTTTACACTGAGTCCCAGAGTGGCGTAGCCATTTCCACCTTTGCTTCCAGAGACAGACGGCTGAGACCATCATCTGTTCCCTCAGGCTAAACCCAAAGTCTATTTTCTCAAGTTAACATAAACTCAGTGAAAAGTCTGTTGACAGATGGAACAGGGAAAGAGATGGAGAGTGACCTTCCAGATAACAGCTGAACTCTGGGCCAGTCTTTCCAGGCCCAACCAGCCAATGACTTTACTGCCCAAATACTGCCATTTATGAAGCTTTGGATAACGATGGGTATATGACCTATGATGGGTGCTTTTCTAAAAGCAGTCTGGGAGCAAAGGAAATGGGACCTGAGTATTTAGAGAAGTTCCTCTTTGATCATCAGACAGGGGCACTAAAAGGAAGAACAGTGACCTTAGTTCATGGTGGCCTCAGTGACTGTAATATGTGGATCAGACATCTCTCCTGGGTTGGGACAAAGCGCTATGATGAAGAAAAGGACTTGCATCAAGAATGGCTCTGGCTCCCCCCACAGAAGTGGTCTATGAGTGAACCAAGGTGCAGTATAGCACCAACGAATCACACATCATTCTTCTAGTTCCTGAATACTTCTTCCCCCACTACCATGACCCAGTTCTAACTTAGAACTCTAGCTGGACTGTAGAACACATATTGGTAGAGAGAAGAGGTCTCAGACACATGGAATTCAGGAAAGGTAAACCCCTGTAAACCCCTCAGCAGCAGTGAAGGAATTAGTGCAGTGATTCTCAACCTTTGACCCCTTTGGGGGGGGGGTCAAATAACCTTTTCACAGGGATTACCCAATTCATAACAGTAGCAAAAGGACAATTATGAAGTAGCAACCAAAATAATTTATGTTTGGAATGTCATCACAGCATGAGGAACTGTTTTAATGGGTCTCAGCACTAGGAAGGTTGAGAACCACTAGAGTAGTGATATCGTGATAGTAAGGGGATGGTCAGGGAGGGGGCAGGGTGAGAAAGAGGGAATCCATTACTAGATTAGATATATATACCCCGCCCTTCCCAAAGGGGATGAACAACAGAAATGTGGGTGAAGGGAGAAAATGGACAGTGTCAGACATGAAATAACAATATATAATTGACCAAGGATACACAGCAGCCCTCACGGTATAGTGGTGGCACATTGGGAAGCGATCCCAAAGGATAGCATTTCAAAACCAGCCTGGGAGAAGACACGGCTTGCTACTCCTGTAGAGTTACAATCTCAGAAACAGACGGAGGCAGTTCTATAGGGTCCTATAGGGTCTACATGAAGGGTATCCATAATGGACAAATAACCTCTTGAGCCGTGCCATGTAGGGCTATCATTGATGACACCTAGACAACTTCTAATACAGAGTGATATGAAAATCTGTGGAGGGCAATTGTCAATCAACTACTCAACAGTTTCTCCGAAGGTGCCTTGGTGGCGCAGTGGGTAAGTACTGGACTGTTCGTGGCAAGATTGAGTTTCAGCAGCAACTGCTCCTTGGGAAATCATAACTGATCCTTGTCTCCTCCCATAAAGCCAAAGGAGTAGCTCTAGTCTTCCTTATACGGTCACGAGGCATCAGAACTGATGGGGCACAACGAGTCTCCATGCACAATGATTGTTGATCAAACTAGAATGAAACCCTTGCTAACTTCAAACGTTTCTCCCTTGATCACGATGCTGCTTTATTGGTCCAGGCGTGAGGATTTTTGTTTTCTTGAAACCACATTAGCTAATCAGCATTCACATTCCACTGTATTATCTTCTGTATGCTCCTTCCATCGGTGCATCTCAAGTTGCTTAGCTGTTGTGTAGGTTGTTATTTAACTTATGAATGCATGCCATGGCTCCCCGAATACGTTGTACATTCCTTGAGGCACTAGTTCTACCATATCGTCTTTGTTTTAGAAACTATATTTAGAAATTCTTTCTTTCTTCCTAATCCTCCATAGCAGATGATACAAAATACTTTCCAAATGAATGAATGTATACTAGCAAGTCACGGTTTATGGTTTGGCCAGTGGTGGCAGGACACTTGGGCCTGGGCGGGAATGGCAGGAAACCTGACCTCGAGCACAGGTCCCTACTCCGAGATATGACCCACCCAGGCCTGAGGAAAGACAGCCTCAGCGGATTATACAGCGCCAACCGCCGGTGGGATCGTGGGATTGCAAAGCCAGGGGAAATTACATAACACTCAGAAATTTGCTTTGGCACAGGGCAGGGACACTGTGGCACCGCTTCGTGTGTGTTCAGCAACTTTAGCATGCCATGATTCTTCTGCTTTATACTTCCGGGCACCAAAAGGGAAAATTTCTGGGTAACTGCTTAACTGGAAGGTGATTTCCGAGAGTTCACTCAGCGAGCAAACGATGCCATCCTTATTATTAATTCCTTTAAATTGGGGAGAAAGAAAAAGATGGAAGGCATTCCATTTTAAAAGCAAAGATTCCGTGGCTGTTTCTCAGACAGGCAGAAAGAGACAGAGTTTGATTTACGGATCTCTCTCTAGCCCAACACTCGCATGAGTCCATTAACAAGAAATATAGTCCTGTTCATCCACAGGACTGTATGCTCACAATCAACTTTTACTTATTTGGGAGTTACTTCCAGTTTCTGGGGAACTCAGATTCCTTTCTCCAGCGACTTCTAGTTTCACCATCCAGTAGCGCAGTGGTTAGCATTGGGCTGTCAAATGCAAGGTCAGCGATTCAAAAGCACCAGCGGCTCTGAGGGCAAAAGAGGTTTTCTAGTCCCACAGGTATCTGCAGTTTCAGAAACCCTCAGACGCACTCCCCCAGAGCCTGTCCTCCAGAGCCAGTCTGGGTCTGAATCAACTCCATGGCGGTGGGTTTGGTATTAGGGATTGGGTCCTTGAGCTGGTTTTACCATTCACTGGCACCTCCAGCGAGCATGAGAAAATGAAGTGGTCACTGGAGCAGGCGCCGCCTGGGCTCAACTGATATTGAATCTATGCTCCCCACGGACCTTCATTTTTTTTAAGAGAAAATAAAGATATCACTCTGCTATGACTAGAACTCTGGAGTTGGAGCAACATTAGAAGTCTTCTAGGGCAAAATGACTTTACTGAGAGGAAAGCAGGGGCACAAGGAGGTAAAATGTCTCACCAGGGGTCACAGAAACAGCTGGAGGCAGAGCTGGAACTAGAATCCAAACCCGCAGACTCTCAGTGCAGGGCTCTCCCCTTTACCTCATTCAGTACATGTGACCAAGAAGACACACATAGCTCCCAGAACAAAAACAAAACCAAGACGCTGAGGCAGTTACAACTCAGAGCTTTCAGAAAGGCATTCCGAACATATGTCATGAGGAGGATTTTGATAATACAATACTCACACACGATGGCTATGCACTGAACACCTACTACGTGCGTGCCCTTTGACATATGTCCTCTCCTGGATCGTTCACAGTCCAGGAAAATTTTCATCTTTCCATTTGGGTAGGAATAAAGTCGAGGCTTAGAGAAGCAAAGAGATTTGCTCAAGGGGTTGCACCCAGTAAGAATCATTTTGTTCTCAGTCCAGACCTTTGCCAATCATCTCAATGCGTACTACCCTCCAACTACTCACATATTGCCTTCACTGATTTTATTACTGGAATATTTATAAGCTTTCCATCACTGTACATGGATTCACTATTCTTATTCCAGTAAATTTACCCTTTGCTTAGTCAATGATATCCAAGCAACTGTATTTTTAATATGGTAAGCACATGAATGCTGTGTGTAAGTCAAACACAAATAACCCCCAAAATTAAAAGGGCCCATCCATGTGAAACTCAAAGTTTCTGCTATCAACAAGGATGCCCACTGCCACCTGCCATCGTGACAACAGGTACTTCAGAGGCCCATTGTCAGGATACAGACCGAGGGCGGGTGTCCATCACAATCAGCATCACAGATTGCTCACCATCGTGTGTTGGAATCTCCGGTGACGCTTGTTTACATGTATCTCCCAGGTCTGGGTTGAAGGCAGACAGATCCACTGTGCTCCTCAACTCGGATTTCAGGAATCCCTGAGCCACAGACCGGTGATTCAATGCTTCACTTATTACGGCTATTTCCATTAGCATATTAAACACAGAACGCTAGTCTTTTGTAGTCACCAAACTGAAAGCTGAAGAGATTCCAGAGATCTCTTAGCCCAGAGCCTGTTACTACACAGTGCTTTCAAAACCAACAACCCCACTCGCTGCTGTGCAGCCGAGCAACCTGCTCCTTGTGGGTTTCTGAGACTGTAACTCTTTTTTTTCCCCCTTTTCTTTTTTATTTTTGGGGCATCACTGTCCTGGTGGGAGTAGGAAGCCCAGCCTTGCTCCTGGAGAGCTGCTGCTGGATTTGAACTGTCAACCCTGTGGGCCACAGCCCTGCACACAACCACTAGGCCACCAGGGCTCAGCCGAGACTGTAACTCTTTATGGGACTCTCTCTTTATGAGAGAGCCTCACCTTTCTCCCGACGAGCGGGCGGTGGTTTTGAATTGCTGACCTTACAGTTAGCAGCCCAAGGAGTAACCACTGTGCCTCCAAGGCTCCTACAGCACTGCTCTCATCACAGATCATTCCCAGCAGGTCGTCACTGGGTCTGTGCTCAGAGGTGTCCCCTGGACTACACCGAGCTTGGGCCGAGGGGTGCAGAGGATGAACATTCACTCTCTGCAGGCACCGCATTATCACGGGTGGAACGTCCCAGTCTGGCGAAGTCATAAATGCGCTCGGAGCAGCCCAGGGGAAGCGTTTGATCTTCTGCCCAGTGATCTCTGCTTGTCATCTGCTCAAGCTCATTCATCACCATAAAGACACGGAGCTACATTAGAGAGCAAGATCCAGTGTCCAGGCCCCCTGAGGAGGAGACAGCACAGTCGTCATCCCTGGACAGTGGATGGGAAAAGAAGGCAGGGGGTGAGGGGGTCCTTTCTGCTGCACGCGCAGGACAGGACTGCCGGGGGGAGAGCGTGGGTGAGTGGGTACATGGAGAGGAGGAGTCGAGACCCAGTATTGGCCACTGTGGCTGCATGGTCTACTCGAGGGCCAGCATTACAGGACTCTGACCAGCAATGGGGAGGAAGCAGCAAGCACCACCTGGGCTGTCCAGCTTCTCAGTGCTTTTTTTTTTTGGGGGGGGGGCATCACTGCTCTCCAGTGGTGGGAGTAGGAGGCCCAGCCCCACTGCTGGAATTGAACCTCCGTCCCAGTGGGCCGCAGTCCCGCGCACAACCACTACACCACCAGGGCTCAGCCCTCTCAGTGCTTTTTATAAGTTGCCAAGATCGAATACACACACACACACACACACACACATCAATTGTTACAACGAAGTCTGGATTTGCAGCTTTGTTTGAAAAGAAGGAGAAGAAGGAGAAAGAGAAGGAGAAGGAGAAAGAAAAGGAGAAGAAAGAAGAAGTCCTAATGCCAGGCCCCTATTCAACTGTAGAAGCAATTCTCAAAAAACTCACTGCCATCACATCCATTCTGATCTGTAGCAGCGCTAAGGAGAGGGTGGGACCGCCCCTGCACGCCACTCTCCATGTGAGTCCAACAACGCATCACTTTCCTCCTGAGGAGTGGCTGGTGGCTTTGTGGTTAAGCAACCTAACTTGAATCCACTCCGCCACCAGAACCCCTTGGGACAACAATGGGCTAGTGCGAAACAAGGGTCACTTTTGGTACCTAGGGTGCTGGCATCCCCTTCACATTGCTCCTCAGTGGCACCCACCCACCCATCTTCCCTCATTGTGATCTTGGTTCTTGATTCTTCCTCGACTCGTATTTGAGATGGTGCACAGCTACCATACATCATAACATGACAATGTCTTCACCGCATCATTCCCGTCCCCCCTTTCTTTCCACGAACGTGCCTATTTGTGTATTGCTGGCATCCAAGACCTAGATGGCACCTCACAGCTTCAAAAAAACATTAACTGGATGAATAAATATAAATGCATGGAGCCAAGGTATAGTCGAAGAAGCATTGGACAGCTAATTAAAAGGTCAGCAGTTTAAATCCACCCGCTCACTCAGAGGGAGAAAGAAAGAGCCATTTGCTTCTGTAGCGATTTAGAGCTTTACAAACTCTATAAGGGGGTCCTACATTTACCTCTAGTGTCATTTGACAGCTTTTCCTGGTTGAAAGCTATGTGAGGTGCTCCCTGGGGTGCAAAATTGAGGGAGGTGTGGCATACAACTGAAGGAAGTGGTCTCTGCACGCCAAACTCACTGCCTCACTGTGACCCAAGAGAACTTCCCCTGTGGCTTTCGGAGACTCTAAGTGTTTACAGGAGTCAAAAGACCAACTTTCTTCAGCAGAACAGGTGGGAGTTCTGAGCTGCTGGCCTTGAGGTTAACGGCCCAATGCATAAACACTACGCCACCCAGGGCTCACCTAGAGTGTGGTCTAGGGCCAAGAAAAGGGTATCAGTGTTGGAACCTGACCCATTAACCACTATGGGAACCATAATAGGAAAATAAAGATAAGAAAAGTGCATACCATGGGTGAAACAGAAGAATGAATATGAAGAGGCTAAGCAGTTGAGTGCCCAGACCTGAGAGGAAATTCCTTACCAGTTCAGCAAAAAAATTTTGTGCATGAAAAGTAAGCTTGATGTAACGCAAAAGCTGTAGAAAGAAAATGACATAATAGGGACTCTGGACACACACACGAGACCAGTCTTACTGAGACATTTACAATACAAACGTCCCTGGCACTGAGTCGATTCTGTCTCATAGGGTCTGTACGAGGACAGGGCAGATCTGCCCCTGTGGATTTCCAAGGCTGTACATCTTTACAGGAGCAGAAAAATCTCATCTTTCTCTCCCTGGGCCTGTCTGGCGGACTCCAATCGCTGACCCTGCGGTAAGAAGGACAACTTGTAACTCACTGCGCCACCAGGACTCCTACTGAGAATGGATGAAATTCGTAGGTAGGAGGATGGGCAAAGGGTGGGGGCACACAGAAGAAAAGGGGGGTGCCAGGCTAAAGACCACTGCCCAGGTAACAGAATGCACCCTTCTCTCCCACTGAGACTGAAGACAAGGCTTTATCACTTGCTGCCTTCCCTGGAGCCTGAGCCCACGTCTCCCCACATCCATCAGGTAGATAAAAAGCCATGATTCCAGCACACACACACACACACACACACACACACACACACAGCCGGACCACTCCAGATCCTCCCCCTGCAAATGCCCCCCATTTGAGTGTTCCCAGTCAAAGGCTGTCAACCAATCTCTGCAGCGATCTTTAGACAACTTTTACAGCATTGATGAAAGTCTTTCATGTGAGGTTTTACACATGATTGTTTTTTTATGTTCTTGGGTCATGCATTTCTTTAAAAGCCCATAATGACAAGAAAGAATGGGCAGATTCCACCATCTCAAGACGACAGCTCTGAACTAAACAATCAAAACACTCAAATTCAGTTGTTGTAACTTGAATAACTATCAACAAGCCCATCTTAATTTATGAAAATACTAACCTGACGTTCTAGGTGCTAGATGCCCTGGAGTGTCTCTCACCTCACAGGGACTCCACATGACACTAGAGCACTGTCCCTCAGAGCTTTCTGGGGTTTCAGAGATATGGTTTCAGTCCAGGTAGTCTGACTGCAGTGTGCAAGTTTTAAGCACTAAGATACATCACTCATGTAAAACGCAGGATATAAGGAAGCAGTTCTAGGGTGCGAAATAACCTCATATGGGACAGTGTTTGAGGAAAAAAAAAAAAGGTCCACAGTCATTCAAGTCTTATTGGCCAGACCCAGTGTTGCTACTTTTGAGAACCAGAGGCCCATGGAAAAGCTGAGCTATAGGTGCTTTGGAGTCTACCCACGGAGGAAGCGTGATGATGGTTCCAAAGGCCCAAACAAACTCTGCCATCCAGTCAACTGTGTCTCATAGAGACCCTATAGGTAAAGTGACCAGATTTTAACATTGGAAAGGTGGGACACCATTGACTGGGGGTGAAGTGGGGTATAGAGGGGGTATATTCCTTTCCCATTCTCCCGCCGTTCCCTAGCTTGGTGTGCATTCTTTCCAAAAATCGGGACTTTTTAAAAATGCTACAGGATATGGGAAAAATTGTTTAAAATCAGGACTGTCCCGCTTGGTCACTTTACCTATAGGGTAGCGTAGAACTACCTTGGGGGTTTCTGAGCCCATAACTCTTTAGGAGAGTCAGAAGCCTCCTCTTTCTCGGGAGGAGCTGGCTGGTGGTATATTAACCATTTGCATCTTCTAGAGACTTTGTAGCAAAGGAAACAGGCGTGCAACCACTGGCTGGTCTGTAAGTCCTTCAGGTCACCCTCCATGCCCCATGCCCACCCCTCAAGGGCATGGTACTCCATCTTATTTATTACTCTCTTCCCAGCAGCTAGCCCAGATTGTGGCAGAAAACTGGAACTCAGGAAATAGTTCTTGAATGAGTAAATTGTCCAAGGTCACACAACCAGAAAGTGGCACAGCCCAACTACAGGAGCCAGGTTGTGCACACGACAGACAGACAGACAGACACACACACACACACACACACACACACACACACACACACTGTGGGCTGAAGGGAACTGGGATTTGGAGGAAAGTGATATGGAAGGCCCCCTTCCTGCTGCCTGTACCATTCCTGAGTGCCCAGGAAGCCCCTGCTTAACACTCCCCATTAGAAAACACTTACTGGGAAATTAAATCCATTCGTTTTATTACTTCCTGGGTCTGCACCACCCTCTATAAACACGGAACTCTCTGTTGACCAAACTCCAGCAGACTTAGGTACACACCGGCTGTGCTGCCGTGGTCATTTGCAGAATGGTTTACAGAATGACCTTCTCTTTTGGCCTGCAACTGTGAGGCAATGAACGTGGACCCCAGCCAGGCAGGACAACCAAGGTTCTGCTTCAGATCTTTCAGAGAAGCCCTGGCCGCCTGGCATGCAAACAGCGGGTGTATACAATAAATTTAGGGGCAGAAGAGATCGATTCATCTCACTCGTTGCTGCCACTGAATTTCCCATGCAGCAGAGAAACTGGCCCAATGTTCATTACATCTGTATTATAGATAAGGCTTAAAATTTTAATTTTTATCTTTCTCATATGAAAAATAATCCTCCCTGAAAAAGAACAGAGAATTTACAAAGACATATGTTAATAAGAGAATAAAAAGGTTTCATAATTACTCCATCTGGAAATGACCACTAGTGTCTTTATGGATTATTTCCTCTCCTTTTATGTGTACTGTTTTAAATAGCTGAGGCAGATCAAAATGTCTTGGTGCCTTGCTTCTGTATATATTATTATATGTATATGCCAAATTTACTTAAACACTTCCCTTGTATTTTATTTTGTATCCAATTTTTCAGTGAGTAATCTTGGATCTTGCCTGAAAGCAAAGAATAGCAGAAATGTGTTTACTTGTATTTTACTGACTATGCCAAAACATTCAACTGTGTGTACCATAATCAACTATCATGTACTTCTCAAGAATAACCTTGAGAAGAATGGGAATTCCAGAACTCTTCATTGTGCTCATGAGGAACTTGTGCAAGGATCAAGAGGCAGCTGTGTGAACAGAACAAGAGAATACTTATTTAAAGTATGGTTTAAAATCAGGAAAGGTATGCATCCAGGTGGTATCCTCTCACTATACTGATTCAATCTATATGCAGAGCAAATCATCAAAGAAGTTGGATTATAAGAAGAAAAATGTGGCATCAAGATTTGAGGAAAGTTTACAAACAATCTCTAGTGGAATATTGGTTCTACATCAGGATGGGCTGTGAGATAGTTAAGCTTTATTGTGCCGACCTGGCCAATACACACCATGTCAGATTAATTGAAGGGTGATAGATGGCTTGGTGAGCCTCGCATTTTTTGATTCTTGGGTCTCTTCCTTTCTGATGGTCAGAACAAGGTGCAGCTGCCTTAGCCAGTTCCCTGCTTCAGTGGGCAAGGCTCAGTTTCTGCGAGACATCCCTGAGGAGAAGCCACATGGCCTGGACCTCCCCTGATGCAGCCCTGGATGCTGGAGCAGCCATATGGAGACCCCTGCCAGCACTGAGATGCTTACGCGCTCACTGATTTGGCTTTCCTCCTGCAGTCGGTGTCATTGACTGTGTTTTGTGAGATGGAGGAGGACTTCGTAGATTGGGGTCGGACATATGGGATAATGTTGGACTTGTGGACTTGGACAGCATTGGGTCCAGATGCTTGACCTTTATAGAAAACTCTCTTTATAGATATAGGCTTTTGTGGATTTGTTTCCCTAGTTTACCCAGACTACCACAGGTTGCAATCCACATCGTTAGCAGTTTGAAACCACGAGTAGTTTCCTCGGGAGAAAACTGGGCTTTCTCCTCCTTTAAAGAGTTAAAGCCTCAGAAACCCAGAGATGATGGCTATGAGTTAGCTTTGATTAGATGGCAATGAGTTTGAATTTTGGTATAAACAACCTGAAATATACAGATGACCTACCTTTGCTTGCTGAAAGTGAACTTGAAACATGTGTTGATGAAGATCAAGGAGTATAACCTTCAGTAAGAATTAAGACTCAATGTGAAGAAGACCCAAATCCTCACAACTGGACCAATAGGTAGCATTATGGTAAGTGAAGAAAAGAATGAACAGTGCTCACAGAAGCAGCAGTCAAGAGAGAAAAAGACATTACATTGGGAAAATCTGTACAAGAACTTTTTAGAGTATTAAAAAGGACTTTGAGCGGGCTGAGCCCTGGTGGCGTAGTGGTTGTGCGCGGGACTGCGGCCCACTGGGATGGAGGTTCGATTCCAGCTCCACGTAGCAAAGGCTGGGCCTCCTACTCCCACCACCTGAGGGCAGTGATGCCTCCCCCCCCCCCCCAAAAAAAAAAAAAGGACTTTGAGGACTAAGGTGTGCCTGACCCAAGTCATGGTATTTTCAATTCCTTCATATGTATATGAAAGTAGAATATGGAATAAGGCAGACCAAACAAAAATTGATGCATCTGAATTGTGGAGCTGGAGAGAAAAGTATAGAAAGCATCTGCCAAAAGTATAAAAAAATCCTGTCTTGGAAAAAGTGTGGCCAAGTGCTCCTTAGAGGCAAGGAGGGGGTGCTTCGTCATACATACTTTGGACATGTTGTAAGGAGAGACCATGTCCCTGGAGAAGGATATTATACTTCATTGAGTTGAGGGGGGATGAAAGAGAGTAAGTCCCTTAACAAGATGGATTGACAGAGTGGCTAGAAACAATGGGCTCAAGCATAAGAACAATTGTGAAGATGTTGCAGGCCTTGGTTTTGTTTTGTTTGCTGTGCAATGAATGATAGATAGATAGATGATAGATAAATAGATAGATAGATGATATAGATAGATAGATAAATAGATAGGTAGATTAGATAGATAGATAGATAGATAGATAGATAGATAGATAGATAGATAGATAAAATAAAGCCTACTCCTGTTTCTAACTCTATAAGACAGAATTAGTTTTCCAAGACTGTGTATTTTTACCAAGAGACTGCTACATCTTTCTCCCTCAGAGCAGCTGGGTGGGTTCCAATTGTCTGTTGTTTGGCTAGTCACCCAAAATTTTATTATGATACCACTAGAGGCCCTATTGTAAAGAAGATTTTATTAAGAACCGTGTCTGTAGGAATCATAATCTGTAGTCTCAGCATTCTCTCGAGAATTGATTCCTAAAAGTGAATTACTAAATGAGACACAAATGAATTGTTGTTTAACCTTCTTTGATCAGACAGAAGGAGTCCATCCTATTAACCTGTGAGTAATAAACAGATAGCAGTGCTTGTATCACAAGTATCCAGGACTTCAAAATGCTTGTAGTGAAATTCCATTATAGCTTGTTGTAGTGTTTGGGTTTTATTTACTTATGTAGGTTTCTATTTTAACTTTTTCTTATGTACTGGGTAAAGGTTTACAGAGCAGACCAGTTTCCCATTCAATAATTGATACACCTTTTGAGGTCACTGATTGAAATTCATTACCTTTTCATTCCATTTTTTCCCCACAACCTTAAAAAAATACTTATATACTCCTATTAATTTCTAAAGGCTTAAAAGGTGCAAAATTTAGGCTCAGCCTGAGCCCAAATAAACCTTAGCCTAAATTCATTTTCCAGAATTATGTATATGTGTGTGTATATATATACATATATATACACACACACAGATATAAAGTTGAAACTCACTTAGATGAGACTTTACTTGATTTTTTTCATCTGAAACACAGGATATCTGAAATTCCCAGAGTCCAAATTCTCCTTCCCATTCTATGAGTTAGGAAGTTGAGACCCAGAGAGAAAAAAAATACAAAAGGGAAAATAAAGGAGGAAAGACCACTGACAATATTAAAATTAGCCAAAGAGAACATTTCTGTCTAGTAATGAGAAATCTATATAAACCTAGAGCAAAATGGAGATCCGTCAAGAGGGAGGTAAAGTGACTAAAAATTCAGAATTCACAATTTATGATCTGATACCTTTCCCTTCATCATATGTGAATTCTATCCTTTGTCACCTTTGGATCACACAACATGGGCTGGTGTGCTTTTCCCATGGGAACTTATATGATGTCTCACTTTGATGGATACTTCTTTGTATACAAGTCTTTAAGACCCCAGACAGTATAGAATGGAAACTTCTTATAGTTATTCTCAGAGCTGGACTTGAGACATACATAATTAATCCCACACAACATCATAGAAAAATGAAATAATCAAAATAATCACAATTGTTAACTTTTTTTGTTAACATTTTTTAAAACATTTTTTTGTTAACACAATTTATTGCACGCTTATTATGTAGGAAGCACTGCCTTGGCTGAGCCCCGGTGGCATAAGTGGTTGAGTGCGGAACTGCAGCCCATGGGCTTGGCGGTTGAAATCCAGCGGCGGCTGGGTAGCGCCCACGACCACCAGAGGCAGTGATGCCCACACACACACATACACACACACAAAAACACTGTCTTAAGTCCTTTGCTTATGTTAATCATTTAGGTTGCATTTTTTCTTAATTATATAAAGTCTCTTTATTTATTTGTTTGTTTGAGGAGTGGGACAACATTTTAGGGAATCCTAAACTTGATAGGGGACTTATACCTAGATCTCAGAATTTAGCGGATCCAACCTGATGACCCATCACCTCATCAAAGGGGAATACAGCCACCTGATTGGGGGGTAACAGGTGTGATAGGTAGCTTTGTGGTGCCAACATGGCCAATGAATACATGTGAGATCAATTGAAGGGTGGCGATATAAATGGCTTGGTGAGCCTCACCTTTAGCTCTTGCTCTTGACAAAGAACAAAATCCACATATGATGAAGGGAAAAGATATCAGATCATAAATTGTGAACTCACAATTTGTTGGTCAATTGCCCTCCCTCTTGGTGAATCTTCATTTTGCTCTAGGGTTATGTAAGTTTCTTATTACTGTGTGCAGTCAGTTGCCTTGTTTGTCCTACGCCTTGATTTGCAAGAATCACTACCCATGAGACACCTAATCCGTGAACTGTGTCACTGTAAGTTGAGGTTCCTTCAAGTCCTGCTTCGCCATGCTACTGGAATGTACATCTCTTGAGCTGGAGACTGTCGGACCCTGTCATCCGACTGACTGTTGGTGACCTGCCTTCCTTTTTGCTGCCTGTGGCCAGATAGCCTGAATTGTTCTGTAGAGGATTACCCGGTGGCTCTCAAGACTCAAAGGTCTGCCAGTGTATTAACTGTCTCATGCAAATGAGTTGCACCAAGCCATTTGTACTGCTTTATAGATTGTTTATTTTTATGTTAAACATCTTTATATACACCCACATGTATATGAGTGTGTGTGTGTGTGTATAATTATTAGTGTCCTGGTTTTGTTTCCATAGAGAATGCTGTCTGCATTGAAAAACAGGAATGCGAAGACCTCTGGGAAAAGTGCTGTGCCCCCGAGCACAGTGAATGATCTGAAGTAAAAATCATTCAATATTTCACACCTCATCCCATGCTCGGTCAGTTAAGAGTAGCCTCACACTGTTCAAAGATTCACTTTCTTGAAATGGAAACTAACATGTGACTATTCAGAAGCAATACTATTAAGCTTAATTGCCCAATTGGGAAGCTTTCAGAAGCAGTCAAATAAACAGAAAAATGAAATGATTACCCCCAAAATAGAGGCTCTAGTTTAGGCCTTGGTTGAGTTGTGACAAAACTGACATTTACAAGGCAAGAGTGAAAGTTAAGGAGATGGGATTTGGGGCCGATACAATCAGAGATCTTCATCTCTTCCGATCTAAAAACCCGTCCCCAGCTGGTACCATTTTGAAATCTTCAGAAAAAACATCCTTCTCATACCCAGCAGGAAGTTGCACAACCCTTGGCATCAGTTTATCCCTCTGCAGAACTCCACAGCTTTAAGGTAGGTGAATGGTTCTCATGAAAAGCCAAGGTAGTGACTGTGCCAACACACTGAATGTGGGTGTGCCCTGAAGCCCAGGCAAGAGACCCAGGAGGCACAGATTGAGACATGCACCGCTGATGCTCAAGGAAGCAGATTCTGGCTGTGGCTCCGACAGTCACACATATATAATATTCAGGTAACCGAAGCAGCAGAGTCAGGTCTCCAATCCCTTAGTGCAGTGGTTCTCAGCCTTCCTCATCCCGTGACCCTTTAATAAGTTTTCATTGCTACTTCATAACTGAAATTTTGCCATTATTATGAATCAGGCAACCCCTATGAAAGAGTTGTTCGACACCCAAAGGGGTCACGATCCACAGGTTGGGAACCACTACCTTAGTGTTTCATGCTTGTCTGCTTGCTTGACAACATTCAAAGGAACTAACTGGTTTTAACCATATGTGAGACATTATATGACAGAGTATGAAGGTCAGAATGATGACTAAACATGGGTGACATTCACTTTGCATTCACTTTGTGCCAGACATTGTCCTCACAGGTGAGAATAGAATACAGAATAGAATTTAATCCTCACAACAACTCTACGAAGAGTCACGACCAGTTAGAGAGCTCTACTTAAGGGGTTAGAGAGGCTTAATGACTTGCCTAAGGTCAAACCACACTGGAGTGTGGGCAGCTGGAATTAGAATCCAGGTAGGTCCCTTTACTCCAAAGCCTACAGCTAAAACTCCTGCCTCCCATGATTAGCTCAAGAGCACCTCAAGCTTAGTTTGCCAACTAACCTGAAACTTGACGCTCTCCCAAAGGAACTACCCTCTTTAGCATGTAACTGGCCCATCAGAACTGAGTCACGGGTACAGGAAGGGGAATGCAAGGAGGATTAGGAGACAATATGGACACAAAAACCTAAAACAATCTCTCTGCATCTGCAAGGGTGTGATGTGAAGCCACGTAAGTCCCTGGTAGTAGGAGTCCCGACTGTCTTCTTGAGCTTTCACAAAGTCAGGGATTGATTTTCTTTTGTGCAAAGAAAATATCACAAATTGCAGCCTGTTGGCTCAGGACGATTTAAAAAGTTGGGTGTTTTCCTAAACAAATGTGATGTCTGGGAAAATGTGAATGCAGAGCCCTGCGGTAAAGGGTCCAATGACCACACGATTCACGGTCATCACACACTAGTCCTGGCCATGCCTGCCATTGAGTTAACTCTGGGAAACATGTGGTCAGATCGTACCAGACCAACCTCTCGAGGGATGAAGGATAAGAACATACCACCTAGAGTTACAAAGGAGGCGGGAGAGTTTAGGGAAAGAGCATGGCTTCAGAGTCATTCGACCTGGGTTTGAGGCAGGCCAGGCTTTGCCATTTATAAGCTTTGTTCATTTTCTTCAAACCTCAGTTTTTTCATCTACAAATGACAGACCAGGATACATCCTTGCAGAGATGTTAGTATTAAGTAACTAGTGGGGATGGCGTAATAACAGATGCGATTGACATTAAATAGCACCATATTTCCTGATACTTGTTGAGGTATATGGCCATAGGGAAAGCTGAACCCAAAGTTGAACCCTTAATGCACTCCTTGTCTAGGTTTTCAACTCCTGAGCCTCCTCAACCTCAGCTTTCAGAGTTGCCACAAAGTGTCACGGCGAGTCTCTGCTTCACACAGCCAAGTGCTCAGAAACCTTAGGGGAAAGGTATTGGTACACATTCAGAATAGAATGGGAACGTCTTTGAACAGCTTGACTAATTTCACAGAAGCACGCAATGAGATAAACTCCAAACTGTTCTACTCTCATCTCAGAAAAGACAGACAAGTCTTCCAGAAGAGATTGTATTGTATTTATTTCCGGAGGTCAACAGACCCCCAAATACTGGCCAAAACACCTACCCCAAGTAGGGTGTGCAGACCGCCCAGTTTAGGTTAGCAAACATTCAATGTGTACATGCTAAAGACAATAAGACATGATAGAAAAAGAAAAATAATAAGATGGTAGAAAAGTGCTCTCAACTATGCCAGAAGACTTCAGTGGTTTCAGAACAAGAAGGAAGCCTGATAATATTGCTACACCTCTGTTTCTTTACCTGTCTAGTCAGGAGGATAAGTAGGTTACTGCTAGGGTTAAAAAGACCATGTATCTGAAAAATGCTCTGTAAGTGCCCATAAAGATCGAATTCAGATACACATGGTCCAAATGTAAAAAATCAAAAGGACAGTGATTACCACAGGAGAAAAGTATGTTTCTCACTCATTTAAAGAAGTCCAGGACTGATGTGCTGATGCTACCATGAGATTCCTTCTTTCTTTAGGCTCCACCATTTTTAAAAGGATGGAGGTGGGATATCTAAGCACCATATCTACATCGGGGGAAGCAGGAAGGAGGAAGAGGTGAATTGAAGGGGAAGCAGGAGGCGTGCTTCCTCCCCTCATTTAAAAGCCATTTATGGAAGTTCACATACCTCCACTGACATCTTATGGCTAGAGTCTAGTTGTATGGCTACATCTAGCTGTAAGGGAGACTGGGAAATGTAGGGTTGTTTTGTTTTGTTTTAGGTTTTAATCTGGAAGGTACAGTATTGAGCTGAAATTCAGAGGTCTACCCATGCTGGCCACCCACTAAAAAAGAGATGCGTATTGAGAAACAACTGTGAGCCTTTGATACATAAATGGTAATAGGTGAATTCTTTATTGATCAACCAAACAAAATAAAACTCACTGTCATTGGCTTAATCCTAACTCAATGGGGCCCTCAAGGACAGGGGAGAACTGCTTTGTGGCTTTCAAAGACTGCAACTCTTTGCAGGAATAGAATTCCTCAACTTTCTCCTGTGGAGCACCTGGTAGTTTTAACCTTGCTGGTCTTGCAGTTATAGTGCTGTGAGGAACCACTACACAGCCAACATTCATTAGACAAACATTAATGTTAAAACATCCCCAGGTACCAGATATTGAGCTAGGCAATATAACAGCAAACCAGTAACCAGTTGCTTTTGAGTTGATTCTAAGACATAGCGACCCCATGTCACAGACCACAAGCAAGGCTGTAGTCTACAAGATTCTCAAGGCGTTTTAGAAAACAGATCTCTGGGTCTTTCTTCCACATGCTCCCATTTTGAGATAGAACCGCTAAACTTTTAGTCAGTAGCCAAGCCCTTAACCATTTGTGCCAGCCACGGACTCCATTCCCATGATAGGTTTGAAGGGTATAGAAATATATACTATGTCTATTACGGAGCAGGCATCCCAGCACATGGCAACTTGTTTCTTCATTCATTTCTTCCACACAACATCAGAATAGACCTAGTGCCTACTCTCACAGACTGCACAGTCCTGCAGGCACCTGGTAATAGGCATTAAAAGGACAAAAGAAAATATAGAGGAAAAAGAACAGCAAAGGAAAGGGAGAAAAAGAAAAGAAAGAAATCTTTCATAATAGCTCAATTCTCTCGAGGACCAAATTGCTTTTCCTCATGACAACTCTAAAATATTTTATAGCTGCTGTCATATCCATGCTAATTCTTCCTTTTTTTCAACTTTTAAAGTATTTTTAGACTCTCCCATTCCCATCCCAACACCCTTTCTAATGCTATTTCTACACTTACCCTGCTCCATTGGAAATCACCTCACTGTCCAAGCTGGGTGCCCCTAATAAGAAACACTTCCCAAGAAGATGTAATCTTTTTGAATTTTTTAGAAAAGTGAAACTAAAGTCTATCGATAACTGGCAATAAATGCGATGGTTCAGGGTGTGTGTGTGTGTGTGTGTGTGTGTGTGTGTGTTTTCAAGAAGGTTCTATAACACAAGTCCCTCTTCAGGCGCCTTGAACAGGAATGTCAAATTACTTCAGTAAAGTCACGCATGACACACACACCAAGTGCCTGGTCAAACTTTAACAAGTGATGTAACCTGATGTCTCCGGTTCATCTTTCTGCTAACCAGAGCTCAAGGATTTGAGCAAGATTAGTGCCCCAGACCTGTCTCTATTAAAAAAGAAACCATCAGATTTTATTTAAGTGGCTGAGGAGGTCTCTTGGGCTCCTGCAGCTGCACAAACTAGGACCTATTCCCTTGACATCCACAACCCTGAACCTGCTATTAGTCAGTGTAACAAAGCAGCAACTCCAAGCATGCACTGTCCTTTGAGGAAGGGGGGCCATGCCTTCATCAGGATAGGGTTTTGTTAAAGGTCACCCATCCCCTAAAGTACCTCCCATCAGTGTACAGCCTCACATACTCTAGTATTGAATATTGTCACTCATCCACTCGCTCATCAATTAAACAAAGATCATCAGCACTTCTTCTAGATATATGATAAATTTGTGGTCCGTCCTTCAACAAGCTCACTGTGGTACCCATCATGGGAGCAGTGCAAGGAAAGGATTTTTGTGCTTAGAGGAGAAGGTATTCATTCCAAGGAAACAGACAAAACCTTTCTCAGTAGAGGTGCGGTAGTTAGATTTTATGTCAATTTGATGGTGTGTGTGTGTGTGTGTGTGTGTGTGTGTGTGTAGGTTGGGGTGGAGTTCAACCTGTCAATTGGTTCATAGCTTGAAGACTCTTCGTTGGGGGTGTGACCTTCCTACAAGAGAGAAGCTGGGAACATCTCTCTCTTGTGTTTTGTCTTCAGTTGTGCTAAGACTTTTTGACTGCCCGCAGGCTGCCCCATGTGGACCCCATGGCCCTGAGTTGGTGGCACTCCTGCCACGTTTCCACAGTCTTGGATCTATACCAAGTGGCCTATGATCTACCTGCTTCCCACTTCACCCCTTAGCACCACCAGCCGGCAGCTCCATAAGTCTGAAGACAGCCAAGCTCGCATCAAATCGACAGACCTGACCTGGACTGAGCCAGGCCCTTCTTGATGCAAAATTGATTGTTGATAGAAAGCTATTTCTTGTACAGACATGAGTGGTGCCACTGGTCTGTTTCTCTCGACGACCCAGCCTAATACTGGAGGTGATGCTGAGCTGGGGCCATTTAAAATGAGCCGAACTCTGCTGGGTAGAAGGAAGAAGGAGTGAGAGGGTGGGCAGAACACTGCGGGCAGAAGTGACTCCTGGTACAAATGCCCAGACTTATGAAAGGGCCAGCACAGCCTAAGGGAGAGGCTTCGGCACTGTTGAACAATGAGAACTTGTACGGATGAGAGGGGAATGGGAACTGAGGCTAGAACAGTGAGCTCTGATGCTTTGCCCCTTACCTTGCATTGGGGGTGCTCACAAGTAAACTTTCAGGGGGCTAGCTGGGGCACAGAATTTTTCAGGGTGTAATACACTTCCACTTTATGGCCAAGCTCTGAACCGGAGTTCCTTGCTCACTCCAGAAGCAAGGAGACAGAATCCCCAAGATAGGAGAGGCAGAGGTAGAAAGTACTGTATTTTTCAGACCAAAAGTAGGGGAAAAAACAAGGCTTCGTCTAATGGTCTGAAGGTGTGGTACCCCAGGATATTTTAATATACTGGTACTATTTGGTTCAGAATACTTTTTTCTTGTTTTCTTGCTCTAAAAACTGGGTGTGTCTCATGGTCAGGTGTGTCTTATGGTCCGAAAAATACGGAAGTGTGAGTTTCTTTCTCTGCCTTTCCTACCCCTTACAAGTGGGTGCTTGGTAAACTAAGAAGGCCAAAGCAGAGCTAGAGATTGCGACCTCCCTACTCAACAGCCCCCTTCCTGAGGCACGGACCACTGTTTTATTTAGCACTTTGCCCATCTTGCAGCTGGTAATGGCCTTGTGATTGATTTCTGGCAATGAAGATATAAGAAGCAATTTGCATCTTTTAAATATCTAAAAAGAAGGCAGTGGGCTGCAAGGAAAGGGCCTTGGAAGGCAGAGTGACAGCTGACGCACGTGTCTTTTGCCCTTGGTGTTTGTGCTTTCTCCAGCCTGGAATGATGCTAACATGACGTCTTGTGATCGGGCAGTTGGAAACTACAGGCAGTGTAGACGGTGCGTTAGACATAGCTGAGGAGGCTGATGTCTTCATGGAGATGCCACAAGGTGAGGTTTGAACAAACACCCGACTGTGGTAGGCCCCAAATTTAGTTTTATCCTAACTGATCAACTTTATCAATTTTACCTTCCTTCTTCCTTTCGTCTGAGCAGAGAAGAGAAACTGCTGATTCTCTCAGTAAATGTACCATTCTCCACGGGGACCTGGGACATGCCCCTGGGACATGCAGTGGTCTCAACATTCCTCGACCCTTTAATACCGTTGTTCATGTTGTGGTGATTCTCCCTCCCTCCCCCCCCCCCCCCCCCCCCCCCCCGCCAACCATAACATTTTTAATTGCTACTTCCTAACTATAATTTTCCTACTGTTATGAATCGGTGACCCCTCTGAAAGGGTCATTTGACCTCCAAAGGCGTCGAGATTTACATGTTGTGAACTGCTGACCTCAGGAAAAGTGGGTCTCGTGATTTGAACACTCATCTGCCATGGAGGCTGCTCCCTCTCCTGAGTCCAATACCCCCATGCTGTGTTGTCAAAATGGTTGGAGTTGTTGAATCGGAGAATGGTTTGTTGTGTCCATTTTTGTCACAATTAAGATAATTATACAAAGAGCAATGAGTTAGATGGCAGCAGAAAAATTCTAAAACTCATTGTGGTAACGATTGTACACCTCTTCTTGATATGATTTTATTACCGAATTGTAGGACATGTGGATAAATGACAATAAAACCCTTTCTAAAAAAAAAATAAAATACACTCTCCTCAGACTGAAGAAATCAGAACAGAGATTTCAAAAACAAAAACAAAAAACTGTCTTGCAAGTGAATATAAAGCGTAAAGGAGGCCCCAGGCAGCAGTTGGGGGACTCATAAGGAAGAGGTTCTTGCCTGTCACACATTTGCTTATGCATGAGGCGATAAGTAAAGAAATTTACAAAGGAGAAAGAAAGAAAATATGGAGAGAGAGCATAAAGTGTTTTCCAGACATACCTGCAAAACCATGAAAAATCGATGTCAGTCAACAAGAAACTCATAAATAAGGTTTGGCTTATCCACACAAGTGACTTAGGTACAGCTGTTCAGAGGGAGGAAGCATGTGGATGTGTGCAAGGAAGGAAAGTGTATTGAGAGGTGTGAAAAGCGAGCGGCAAAACACTGCGTGGATCAAAAGCAGACGAGCCCACTGGCAGACACACTCACTCCAGGAGGCACATGCCCTGAAAAGATGCAACCGAGGTGGGTTTTCCATTTTCTGCCCAGCAGCCACTCTCCCTCGGGGAAGGTGAGGAGACTGGGGCAGAACGGAAGTCAATGAAGAGAAAGAGGGAGACATGGGTACCTGTTCCCCACACTGGCCCCAACAACCAGCAAGATAGAGGAGAGAGAGTTATGAAGGTTAAAGAGAGGGACAAAAGCATGGAGCACAGACTCCACTTGCCATTAGAAATGAGAATTCGAGGGAGGACCTCCCTTCCCAGAGGCCACGACGTACATGAGATGGAAACAGAGGCTCACTGGCAGTTGAGTATATTCTGGTTGTAGTAGGGCACTCTAAGACAGGATGAAGCAAAAGGAGGTCATGGTTAGAGTAGACAATTTGCCACATGTGTCACTGAATATAACCTGGGTCAGAGATTCCACCAGGAGAATGCCTTCGGCCTGACTTTCGAAGGGGTCATTCTTGCAGGGAATCAGTTGTGGAAAAATCTCAAGACGGGTCAAGCATAGCCCCATGCAGAGGGCAGGGAGAGTCCAGAGACCATGGTTTCAATCCAAGTCTACTTCCCACTTCTAGGGCCCCACCCCAACCAGGAACGAGGCCATACTAACTAACAAAAACAATGAAAGATGCTACAATTTCTTAGCACAGTTGAATAGCAGGGTTTTCAACTTCATTATATTTGTTTGTCTGTTTATTTGTTTGTTTTTACAGTTCTAGAAAGGCACATAAGAAAATGGTAGTAATTATTTGACTTTCAAATAACAAGGACTGGGAATTAAGGGGGAGTTGTTTTGTTTTTTTTTTAACTCTTACTTTATTTTCTGCCGGGATGGAATTCTTTCACCACAACATCTGTTACTTTCAACATGCTCTGAAATGTGTTTTTGGACTATGTTTCTAAATAAACAGAGTCGGTTTCATTGGCGATTGACAGCAAACAAATAGTTGTCATTGTTAGGTGCTGTCCAGTCCATACAACAGAGTGAACCACCAGCTTGTCTGGCACCATCCTTACAATGGTTCTGATGTTCCAATCCACTGTTGAAGGGAGTGCGGCTGCTTCCTCTGCTTTGTGGCCCCCCCTCTTTACCAACCATGATGTCAAACCCCATAGACACACTGAATTAGTTACAGGAAGTTAAAGGAGTGGGGATAGAATTGGAGCCCATCTAATAATGAATAATGTATTCTCTACCGTGTCTATTGAATGCCTACTATGTGTTTATTGAATACCTTAAGCATGCAACCTTTGTTAACTCATTTACTATAATACAATCTTCTGTACTTGATTCGGGAGTCTGGGTAAAATCTAGGACAATAGCAGTTGGGGACCCTGGTTGTCTTCATTTTCTGTCATCATCCCCACCAAGGTCTGAGCTCTGCTGATCGGCAACTTTCAAGCCTCGTTAGGAATAAGTTCTGCTTTTCTGGTGGTGGCCGAGGGCTAAGGAGGGTCAGCCACTCGGTCAGAGAAATGTCAAAGGAACTTCCCCAGGGACAGGGAGTGCTTCTTGGCTTCAGACGGAATGCTCTCTCCGTTCCTTCCTGTTCCTAAGGTGCAGTGGGTCTGGAAGAATTCTCAACATCATCGTGCCCAAGCTGCAGCCCACACATTCTGTCCAGGGTGAACTCCTCACCAGCACCACCACCACCACTAGCCTCTGGGGCCAGACTAGGGGAGGGAGTCCTGTGGGTCCTGAGCCACAGTCACCTCTGGGGCCAGACTAGGGGAGGGAGTCCTGTGCGTCCTGCTCCTCTGTCTCCTCTTCTCAAACAACCTCCCAACAATCCAATCTTTGTAGGGCCATTTACAGGCCCATTGTCTTCAAAATCAAGCTGAGTAGCTGCCTAGAGATCTGAATACCTAAATGAGGCTGTGGGAGGGATAATGTCTGAGATGCAGAGTCACAGTAACTATAACTATTATATAATTAAAAAGACAAGTTCAACTTCTCTCAGAGCCTTAAAGGGGTTTGGGGAGAAGAAGGGTAAAGGAAAGAGTGTGAGAAGACCACGCTCTTCCTCAGGGCACCCCCATGTCTGAAGACTGTGAGCTGCACTACAATCCGTTTGAGTCCTGAGGGGAAGATGAAATTTGGGCATTTCTACTTTCCCTCCAAGAGGAGAAAAACCGAGAAACACAAAAACAGGAAGCCAGCTGACTTTATGTCTCCTCCTTTGATTTATGCCCCCTTTTCAGGTCACCACCACTGTTTTTAAATTAATATTTTAACTGTCTCTCCCAAGAAAAGGGAGGGAACACTTATCGGTTTTTTTAAAAAGAAAATAAGTCTAAAGGGCAAAGAATCTGCCCCCACTGAAATAATTCTCTTCGGAAAAGCTATAAATAAGATTCCTGATTTAAAATTGAGATAAGATTATCTGAGGGAGAAGGGGAAGAGGGGAAAAAAAAACTGACAAAGGAAAAATTTACGCCCACATTAGCTAACCCCTCAAAAGGCCTAGTTCCTTTCAGTTGAGATGCCCCCCTCCCACCCCACCCTTAAGAGACTTTCCAATTAAAGAAAGAAAAGTTTGTATCTGTAGACCCTTTCAGACATGTGAACTTAGTTTCACTTGGCCTGGCTGCCTCCCGGGGTTCCACCCTCTTCCTTGGTCCTTCTGACTGCCAAATCGCTCCAGTGTGACCCACGCCTACAGACTCCGTTTGTCCACATCTGACTGTTCCATCCCACCCCATGGAGAAAGCGCTCGGAGTCACTCGCCAACACAGACTGCAGCTCATCTGGCACCCTGCTGGCTGATCAGGCTTCCATCCCACACCAGCCTACACCGGCCGCTTTCCATCCGTTGTCTATCTCTCCATGCTTTTATTGAATTTCTTAGCTGGCTCCATGTCTCTCACAATGTCTGCCTCAAGCCTGACACATGACTTCCACCTCACAGGTTTTCTTCAAGTTCTCACCAGTCCTTGAGTCTGTATTCACCACTGTCAAAGACGTCTTCTACCTGTTCCCACATGCAGTCTCGCCCTCGTTCAAAGTCACAGAACTGAGGTTAGGAATGTAGCCTCCCCAACTACAGTCCACATTTACTAGCCTCCTCTGCAACCAGATGGGATTGTGTGACCACATCTATCACATGGAATGGGAGCCAAGTTGTTCCCTTAAAGGGGTGTGCATGTCCTCTGTTCTCCCCCGGCCCTTCCTTCTGAACGGCAGATATACTGATGATAGATTAGGCCTACAAATTAGAGGACTTTGATCACTAATATTGTAGAGTTGCCTCATCAACCCGAGTGGCTCATATTCTGGCTCCTCTCTTGTGTAATGTATAGTCATGTACAGTTGGAAGGACGACCGCACTGAACTACTCTGCTTTGCCCAGGCTCCTCCTCTAAGATCACCTGTACCTCTATGAAAGTTTTTCATGGTCTCAAGAGAAAGACAGGTCTTTCTACTTTTGATTCAGCAGTGCTCCACATGTGGCACCTAGGAATTCTCATTACAAATGTCAGATCCCTTATTCTTCCATTATCCAGGCAAAGATTGCCTTTCCGGTGTGACCGCCAGTATTCTCTACCATAGCATTTCAGCTGCAGTCAGACCTAATCTGTTAAGGGACCTGCAGTCAAGTGATTCTCATTCCTGGCTCTGCAGTAGCGTAGCTGGGCTTCTGTTTTGGCGCCTACTTGCCCTTCTTTCTATGTGCTTAGTTCTGTCTACCTTACTGGAGCCTTTAAGACCCAACTTAGGAGTCATCTCTGAGACCCTAGCACCTAAGGCTCTTGTCCTAGACTTCCAGAGCACTGGTTTTCTCCTCCGATAAAGAAGTACAGCCTCAGAACCCAGAGGGGAAATTCTACCCTGTCCTGTAGGGTGACTATGAATGGGTATCGACTCCATGGCAGGGAGGTGTTGGGCAGTTATTATTATTGCTGTTTGGGTGGTGGCGGGGCTTGCCTGAAGGCTGCCCATTGCTGACTTAGCATCAAATCTAACTTCCTGATCACAGGTTACAGGGTCCTTCATCATCTACTCCCCACTTCTTCTACATCACGGGCCAGTCTCAAAAAGGCCAACTTTGCTGTTCCACTACTTGAAAAAT